>JBCNYH010000026.1:2886857-2898439 GCA_039654325.1 Tandanus tandanus
TATCTGTAATAGAGAGTGTACGGAGCGGTATCGGAGAGTGTGGTGTATCTGTAATAGAGAGTGTACGGAGCGGTATCAGAGAGTGTGGTGCTGGTGAAACCATGCTCAGCGTGATGTTTCGTGTTATATCAGCTGTGTAAAGATCTCCATTTGGTATTATGTTTCCTTTAATGACTAACACTTCATCTGGATATTTATATCTATCTTTAAATAATAATATTATTATTTTATTTTATTTTCTTTGCATCGGTTTTCGCATGTGTTCTCGCAGCATTAGTGAAAACATATTTAAGAACGTGTAGCTATGTTTAGTCCTTACAGCCATCGACGATGACGGTGACAAGTGCAAATACCATCCTTGCTGTTTGTGGATTTAAATTAGGTAATAGAGCACAGGCGTACAGTACAGTAGCTTCTGTGCAGTTATCTGTGCGTGTACTATAATTAACGTTTCCAATGCATTTGTTTTTAGCTCTGAAACATTTCTCAATGTGTCTGTTCACTGAAACCAAGGAACAAACATCTTTAGTAAAAGACCTGATATATATGTACTGTATGTATACATAGGACGGCACTATGGCTATCACATCCAGCTCACAGAAAGAAGGACATGGGTTTATGTCCCGGACTCGGCAAGGGTGTCTCTGTGTGGGGTTTGCATGTTCTCCCCGTGCTTGCGTGGGTTTCCTCCAGGTACTCTGGTTTCCTTCCACAGTCCAAAGACATCCACATTAGGCTACCACTGTTTGTTCCAAATTGCCCGCTTTCACCCAATATCGGCTGAGATGGGCTCCAGCCTTCTTTTATTCTAGTAGGATGAATCAGTTTGTGAATTAATGAATATATATATATATATGGGTAGTATTGTGGCGTAGTGGTTAGCATGTCCGCCTCACAGCAAGAAGGTCCTGGGCTCAAGTCCTGGGCTCGGGCGTTTCTGTGTGGAGCTTGCATGTTCTCCCCATGCTTGAGTGGGCTTCCTCCAGGTACTCTGGGTTTCCTCCCACAGTCCAAACACATACACATTAGGCTGTCTGTTCCAAATTGCCCCTAGGTGTGAGTGTGCGTGTGAAAGGTTGTGTGTATTGCCCTGCCATGGTCTGGCGAGCTGTTCCGGGTGTACCACGCCTTTTCCCAGAGTCGGCCGAGATAGGCTCCAGCCTCCTCGTGGCCCTAGTAGTAGGATTAAGCGGTTCGGCAAATAAGTGAGTAAGTGAGTATGTGTATATATAAATAAATATACACTCTGGCAACCTGTTTTCTCCTCCTTTCTGTGTTCAGATGTTTTTCTAAATCCTGCTATGAATTTCTAGGAAATACAAACAATGGAGCAGATCCGCCATGAATACAGCCTATAAATATTCCACGCCTGATACTGCGGTCAGCGTTCTCAGAAAATCACTGCGTCGTGTATTTGGAAATTTCACCAATGGAGAAGTAATTTAAAATTCACATTTATAAGCAGTGCCCAGAATATCTCATACAATCTCCTTACAGATTCCAGCATGGCATTATGTATTAATAGACACTTCTATTTGCATGTAATAAATAATACACCATCTACATGATGCATCTGGGATGCTGGTCGTGTCGCGAGGGCACACAGTGTTTTGGCTCCCATCCCTCCCCTAATGCACGTTTGTATTCTCATCCATTCCTTGAGACTTTGGTGAGAATGAAAGAAATCATGGCATCATTCGTCCTCCTTCGTGAAGGCATGGAAATAGTTTGTCATCTTTTATTATTGATATCTCGATTGAGTGTGATGCTCACAGCGTCCTGAGTCGGCTGAGATGGAGGCGGCTCTGGGTTAATGCATGGCTGAATGCACTCTAAACGGCCTGCTCTGGAATTTTTTTCCCCTTCTTTTTCGTCTGTGGAGGAATAAAACCGGTAACGTCCAGGTAATGTCTGAGCTCCAGTCATGGTTTTCAGAATTATTAAGCCGGAAATAAAAAAAAAACGGACTTATTGTGTGATTCCTTTAACTACATTCTGTCTGAGGTAATAATCTGAAGAATGATATAAATAAAATATAAATATATTATACTGATATATACCAACTTATACTGACTTACACCAATGCAACACCACTCAGATTTATTCTAAGGCAATTCCAAAACAGCAGGTACCCAGTTAGTGGCTACGGTGGTCCCTCTTTATAACCCACGGATAACTTAAACCGCCATTACCGAGTCAGTGGATACGGCGGTCCCACTCGAATTACTTTTTTCCAGTAATTTTTCAGACGATTTATGACTTTAAGACTCAAAAGAACCAGCATACGGAGACTCTCTCTCTCCTTCTCCACCTAATGCCATTATCACCTTCTCTTCAACAAGACCTGGCTGTGGTGTAAACGGTCTGCTCACAGATCCCAAATAACACAACCCAAAATGGAAATTTTTCCACAGACATGGCAACCTGTCACTCGTAACTGTGAAATGTTCTGTGGTGTTGGAAACCCACCTTCAGCTTGTGCTCGTGACCAAAAGTTTCTGAAGCCTATAAAAAGTTCTACCGTGTGTCTGTTTAATTATTTTCCAGCGGTGTTCTCTGCATTGCACTAGTTTACAGTGAAACACTAGAACAAGCAGTGCACACTGGGATATCTGTTATTTCAGTCTGGGGTGAGAAGAGCAAATATTCTCTAAAAATTGCGGCGAACGCAAAAAAGAAAAGACACAAACTTGATGTATACGTTTATGTGCCACCATCGACTGTAAATAAAATGGACACCAGCCTTACATTCACTTCCATATAATAGAAATGAAGCCTCTGCCATGTTCGCAGCCAGCGTCGGCGCATTAGAAACTTTCTCAAGTCTGCATTCTCTTTCTCATGTACTTCTGAGAGGCGGAGTCACTGGCATGGTAGACACGCCCCTTTTCCAGTAGAAATGGATCCGAGGAATATGTTTACCTTCTCAAATTTTCTTTATTACATCTATCTAGAGATGGATTAAATAGTTCTTGCTGAAGATGTTTCATTAACACTGATGCGTCTAATAAGGACATTTATCACTTTGACATGAATCGTGGTTTCAGGAACCGCAGCTGGTCTTAAACCGCAGCACAGTGACTTAACAATTTATTATTTGGGACACCTTCTTATAAAATCCACCTTAATGTTATCGATAGTGCATGTGTTCACGGATGAACAAACAGCAGGCCGGATGTCGTTAATGCTAAAATAATATTGCTATTATTGGTGGCTATATGCGCTAGCATGGTTAAGTTAGCATGATTAAACTAGCTGTTTTCCTACCATACCTCTCAATGTTTGGAATGTTTTTGGTTTTTAAATGATTAACAGTTTGTATTAGGGCGTGTGTCTAAAAAAAAGAAAAAAGGAAAAGTCAGTAAATGTAATGAGCAGATAAAGCGTGATTTGGAGTTACAGACGGTTAGTGCGCATTTAGTTAGTGGTACCGATGAGAGCTAGCTGAGGGAATTTGTGCCTTGGAGGTTCCGATTTTTGGTGCAGGAGATCATGAGTTCAAATCCCAAAACCACCAAAAACTCACATGGTTGGCTCCTCGATCAAAGCCCTTAACCTTTCATTCGCTCAGTTTCCTGTTCCGAGTGTAATTCACTTTGGATAAAACATCAGCTAAACAAACTAATGCTGTGAAAAGTATCATCACAGAAGCCCATCACGGTATTTCTGAATCCATTTTAGTATTTAACCAACTTTCGTAGGTAAGGGTACCTATTTGTTTTCCAGGTTAATAAATTATACATGAAATACAGTGTTTTCTCTTAGAAATAAAATCCTGTCGACTGAGATTTCATTCTGAAACTATTTGGTTACTCCTGTCCTGTAGTGTCAGTGATCCTATGTGTATCTGGAGAATGTAAACATAGCACACATGCCATCTGGTGGCAAGAGCGCAAAACTATCATTAATTAAGATGGCGACTGACAACACAGACAGGAAGCTTTATCCAATTAAACATTAGTTTGTGATTCATGGAAAAGGAAAAATTTAAATTAAATGTGACTCATAAACACTTATTACATATTATCTGTTGATATAAAAAAAAAGATCACATGTTTTTTTTAAACAGAAACTCGTGGATTGCATTGACTAACACACAGAACCAAAACAAGGTAGATAAGACATACTAAGCCTGTGAAACATTTGTACTCATCCAAAATGAACTGATAATGAAAGATAAAATACATATTGGCTCATGTTAAAAAGATTGAAAGAAAAAAATAAATAAATGAAAGAAGGTTCTTAGTGGTCACACCCCACTGGATGGCATTAACGGACGTCTGAAGGATAGAAACTCTGTGAAAGAAACTGATCCGGTGGTGAAATTCGTCTCCGTTGCTGTTTTAGACTTTCACGATACCCGTTAAGATGTACTTTGCTATCCATTTCGGACCCGGTGAAGACCTGGTACATGTATGGTAGTTATACTGTACTAATCCTGAAGTCGTAAGTTTTGTCCTGACACAAGTTCTGAACAAAATACACACCCAGCGCACAACCAGATGACGCCACTGCCCGGTGGAGTCCGTTTCAAGTTTTCTGCATGGACTGACTTTGCCTTTTGACTTCCTTTTGAAAAGGAACGCATTCGCGGACAAGAAACACATGCAAACACAGACGAATGGATTGAAAATGTTGCTCTCTGTTGGATAAGTGTTGGATATGTGTGCTATAGGTGTGACCGCTCCCTACAATATATAAATGCTAATGTAATCCTCAGGAACGATGCCAGTGCCGTTATTTACCTCAATCCGTACAGCACTGTACCATCAGGGTGGAGCCGGATCATGCGGTTCTTGACTGTGACGCCGTGCAGGAAGGACTTCTTGTCGTTCAGGAAATAGGTGTCAGGTAACCATAACTGATCAGCCACGCGGTTGTCGAGGGTCAGATTGAGTGTCATCTCCGCGTACGCCAGCCGTTTGTCCCGCCAGCTCTGCTGGAAATACATTGTGATGGTGTAGTCCTGGGGAAAGAGGGCAGAAAGAAGAACAATCTCATTTTAAAACACTTCATATCAGGGGACCAGAATACAAACGAGTACAGAAGAGTCTCTCGTTAAAAAAATCTGTTCATTAGAGGTTTATACATTAATGCAGAAAAGAATCATCTGGACAAAACAAACATCATAAGCGGCTGATTTTCCATCCATAAATCCATCCATTTGTCAAACCGCTTAATCCTACTAGGGTCACGGGAAGGCTGGAGCCTATCTCAGCTGACTCAGAACAGCTCGCCAAACACACAACCATTCACTCTGACACCTAGGGGCAATTTGAAACAGCCAATTAGCGTGTTAATTAACTGTAAATGTTTTTGAATGTAGGAGGAAACCAGAGTACCCGGAGGAAACCCACGCAAGCACGGGGAGAACATGCAAACTCCACACAGAAACGCCCTCGCCGAGCCCGGGACTGAAACCCGGGATCTTCTTGCTGTGAGGTGGACATGCTAACCACTGTGCCGCCCCATTTCATTTCATATCAATTAAAACAAGCTAGTTTTATAGAAATGTTTTATACGACACTCAGGATGACGAATCAGGATACAGTAAGTTTAAATCACAAACGTGTTTCTAATTTGGCTTTTAATAAAAAGAGCAATGTTTAATTTTCAATCCCATGGAAGTCTTGATCAAGTCTTCGCTTCGGTACATTTCTGAATTCAACTGAATATCACCAAAACACAAACACAGAATGACTTTTAATTTCTCTGCTCCAAGATTGGCTGGTGTATTTGTTCCATCTGAATGGAAATGTAATTTTAATCCGTTTAATAAAGTTTACAAGACTCGGCTGGGGAGGGCGCCGATGTCCCACTGAGACTTCGGCTAATAAGTTAAATGATCAATTAAACAAGAAGTGGAGGATCTCATTATTTCATATCAACACTAATTAAGGCAATACTTGGAATAAATCTGAAGGAAAATGAGGATGGGAATGTAACGTACGCGTACCCGCGTGGAGCCTACTCGGCGTCCGGGAAATGATCGCGATTGTGTTTTTTTCCTTCCATCTGTTTTCCTGGTGATTTTTAAGATTTGAGAATACGCTGCTGTTAAATCGGCGTCTGGTCTCTGAAAGGCAGTTTAAATGTAGAGACGCAATAAAACCAGAACGTTTCATTTTTAACCTGATTGAAACACGGTGTAACTTAATTGCATCCAAAATCTACTTATGTGGTATGCGTGGTGGCCCAGCGAGTAGCGTCGGTGCCTCAGAGTCCAGGATTCAGTCCAGATCTCTTATTACTGTCTGTGCAGAATTTTACAAATTTCTCGGTGTCTGTATGGGTTTCATCCAGCTTTATTCCACTTCCTAAATACAAGCTGGTAGTTTCTGTTAATTGCCTCCATTTTTAAGTGTGTGTGTGTGTGTGTGTGTGTGTGTGTGTGTGTGTGTGTGTGTGTGTGTGTGTCTGTGTGTGTGTGTGTGAGATGCCCATCCCTGCTTTGTGCCCAGTGTTCCATTGTGACCCTGATCAGAATAAAGCAGATGAATAAATGAATGGACTCGTGTACTAATTAGCTGTGTTCTATCCAAGAGTTAAAGGACACCATCCATGCCGATGAACTAACAGCGTAACACATCGCTAAATAGACATGGACCCTGACTCGAAACCTGAATTATCATATTTAATAAACCAGAATGAGCATGAGGAAAATCTGAGGCCTGGCTAAAGACATGAGGCAAGGCTAAGTCGTGTAATAAGTCATGCTTTTCTGTATAAGAAGTGGGTTATAGATTGGACCCAAATACAAACACAGTGTATTAATCGGACTGAACAGATGAAACGTCCTTAATGAATATAAATTCAGGTTCAGGCTCAAGGTGCGCAGCAGGACTGATATCCCAGCCAATATTCATTCATATGCCTACCAGAGCCTATCTCAACTAGGGTACACCTTGAACAGCTTGCCAGTCCATCGCAGGGCAAGCACACACAAACACACAAACTATTCACACTCCTAGGGGCAATTTGCAAAAACAGCCAATTAACCTACGCTGCATGTTTTTGGACTGTTGGAGGAAACCGGAGTACCTGGAGAAAACCCACACAAGCACGAGGAGAACATGCAAATTTCACACAGAAACGCTCCCATTAGGGTTTGGGACTTGAACCCAGGACCTTCTTGCAGTGAGGCAGATGTGCTAACCACTATACCACCAAGCCTCCCTCAGCTTTTTCTTGTTTATCATTAATGTTTTCTTTAGCCCCTGTGCTTCAAAATAAAAGCATTTATCTATATAAACACCAAACATTACCGGTAACACGGAACATGAACTCATTAAACGGATAATTAAACCAACAAGACATGTGAGACAAATCTTTCTAACCTTTCCATCTTTCGCTTTAGACCGTAGATGGGAAACACAGGGGGGATTTTATTTATTTATTTATTTCCTCCAGGGCTGAAGTTGATTCAGTCCTTAAAGGAGCTGTGCTAGTCTTATAACACCAGCCTTGGACATCTATCAATACAGATATCTATCGGGAGCTCCGCCTTTATGGAGGGCCCTGAGGAAACACACACAAGCACAGGGAGAACATGCAAACCCCACACAGGAACCCCTTTCCGAGCCAGGGACTCGAACCCAGGACCTTCTTGTTGCGAGGCAAGCATGCTAACCACCATGCCGCCTCAAATTGTTTTCTATTTATTAAATGATTCATTTGTTTATTTATTAGTTTAAAATATGGTATGATTTATGCTGAAGTTGTTTGTCCTTTTTAAAACAAATAAATATACATTTATAGTTATTTAATCGATTAACTTAGATCGCTGCGAAAGCTACACTTGTATAATAAACTATTTTTTAAAAATATATTTTTGTACTGATTTCTAAAATCAGACACAGGAGCTGAGATTGATCTTCAACTAAAACGGTCTCAAGAGCCAGAGTCAGTGGCCGAGGATCGGTCCAACAGAACCCATGCCTTCGGCTGCCGCCCAACTCACAACGCACCCGACCCCTCCCACAGGTGGTGGGTTCATGGGAGGGCGGACCCATGTCTCCTTTTAGGGCTGGGCCCGGCCGGGCTCAATGGGGGGACCCCGGTAACACGTGTCCGGGCAAGGGAAACTGAGAATTTGTAGTGTTTCTATCCATAGGGTTCTTCTGAACCGTGCTTAATCTGGACCCTCACTTAGGACCTGTTTGCCTTGGGTGACCTTACCAGGGGCATAATGCTCCCGACAACATAGCTCCTAGGATCATTAGGACACGCAAACCCCTCCACCACGGTAAAGTGGCGATTCAAGGAGAAGACCGTCATCAAGCCGGGACCTCCAGCTCTCACTGGAGCGATTCGCAGCTGAGTGTGAAGCGGACGGGATGAGAATCACCACCTCCAAGTCCGAGGCCATGGTTCTCAGCCGGAAAAGGGTGAAATGCAGCCTCTGGTCTGGAATGAGGTCTTGCCCCAAGTGGAGGAGTTCTAGTATCTCAGGGTCTTGTTCACGAGTGAGGGAAGGATGGAGAGATGAAGCGGGAGATCAACAGGCGGATCGGTGCAGCCTCTGCTGTAAAGCGGAGCTTGTACCGGTCCGTCGTGGTGAAGAGGGAGCTGAGCCAGAAGGCAAAGCTCTCAATTTACCAGTCAATCTACGTTCCAACCCTCACCTATGGTCATGAGCTTTGGGTAGTGACCAAAAGAACAAGATCGCGAATACAAGCGACTGAAATGAGCGTCCTTTGTAGGGTGGCATGGCTCTCCCTCAGAGATAGGGTAAGAAGCTCAGCCATCCGGGAGGAGCTCAGAGTAGAACCGCTGCCCCTCCGCGTAGAGAGGAACCAGTTGAGGTGGTTTGGGCATCTGATTAGAATGCCTCCTGAACGCCTATCTGGTGTGGTGTTTCAGGCATGTTCAACTAGGGAAGAGACCCCGGGGTTGATCCAGAACATGCTGGAGGGACTATGTCTCTCGGCTGGTCTGGGAATACCCTGGTGTCCCCCCGGAAGAGCTGGAGGAAGTGTCTGGGGAGAGGGACGTCTGGATCTCTCTGCTTAGGCTGCTGCCCCCGCGACCCGACCCCAGATCAAGTGGAAGAAGATGATGATGATGATGATGATGATAAAACGGTTCCACAGTCTTTGCCTATCACTTATTTTCAGGGCAAAAAAAAAAAGAAAGAAAAATTATGTTCCTCAATTGCTCATAAATGCCCTTAGATAACTTTTAATGCATTGATGCATTATGCTGCAAAATTATTTATTTATTAAATATACCATTTGGAATAATATGCAATAAATCTACTCCAAAACAGGAACACACTGCTCATCAGGCTAACGCTTAAAAAGGAGATAAATTTGTTGACTCTAAAGCAGGGGTCATGATTTGGTTTACGTCTCTTCCATTAACTGTGGAGGGTTTTTTTTTGTTACATTATGAGTGTAGCCCATTAAATAGAGTCGAAAGTACAGTTTGCAAAAAAAAAAAAAAATCCCATCTAACTGTCTACTGTAAACACAAATGAAACAAAATGTACAGTACATCATGTTTCTTAAGTGGACAGGACGGCAGATTGGAGCAATCGCTCAGCTGGATCTAACATGGCCTACAGTATATTCCTGGTGTAAGGGGGATTCCACTCTTCTCTTCTTTAAAAACAACAACACAAGCACTCAGAGAGTGCAAACCTTCACCAAGCTCTGCAATCCCCCATATGAAATCATCCTTTCTCACAATATTAAAAAATCCTTTAAAAAATCCAGAATTTGTGCCGAATCATCTCCAAAATCTTATGCAGTCTTCCTTGTCTGAGGCTCCTGGTAGAAATCCCATGAAAGTCTGCACATTTTGCGTAATCCTACTAACAAACAAACACACACAAATCATTCATTCATTCGTTCATTCATTTTCTGAAGCGCTTAATCATAATTAGGGTCGCGGGGAGGCTGGCGCCCATCTCAGCTGACTCTGGGCGAGGGGAGAGTACACCCTGGACAGCTCGCCAGGCCATCGCAGACACACAAACCAACTGAGAGTAAACATAACTACCCTGAACATAACAGCAACAACAACAACATTTATTTGTGGAATGAAATAATGAATAAATAAATATTAACACTCAGGATATTCTTCTTGCTACTTTAAGGACATTCTTGCAGCAACACTTTACAGCCAAAACTTTTATGATCATAGAGATTATTTGATTTTGAAATTTCAAGGTCAAATGTGAAGGTCAGAGAAAGGTCAAAGTTTTGGAGATAACTTTGAAACAAGTGCTGATGGACCTGCTGTTACTATGGAACACTATGGAATGAGACAATTACCTTTGACCTTGAGTGACCTTAAAAGGTCAAGCCATCATCATACTTCAAATAAGAAAGTTTTCCACCAGTCTGGTCACACCAATGTTCTAGCGAATATGTTGTAAGACGAGCACATAGGTAATTAAAACCTGTACCGGGCCGAGTTACTACATTTTTAACATAAATTAAAGACTAAAGCATCTTTAAAACTATTTAAATTAATTCCGAATGGAGAGCGAAAAGAACACGAGTAAACATGTCACAGACGATAGAGTCCGGCGTTACTTCATGAAAAAGGGGATGAATCCAGTTCCTGATGCAATAAATGCATTAACCTTGTAGTTGCAAAGTCGAGTAATACATCAAACCCGATGAAACGTTTGATTAATTATGGGATTAATCTCCGTCAACAAAACTGCAGAGATCTCGAACACATGAAGACCGACGGAGATTAGAAAATCAGAAAAGGGAGAGCGGGAGAGGAAAATTTTTTTAGTCAGGGTGCATTTATTCACGTTTACAGTCATCAGCTATTATTTAAGATAGCATTAATTAGCTACTGTATCTAGTTGGATTGCATTCAGCCACGGTATCAAGCTGCATTCATCCTACACGACTTAATGAGGATATAACGTATAAATGTTCTCGAGGGGAGTTCTGAAAGTTCTTCAGCTGATGCATTTCCACATTCCACTTACGATAACCTCTTCCTCGGTCACCGGCATCAGACGATCAAGTACTGGTCCTTAAGGCAGGCAGATAAATTTGTGTTTGGTGAAAAAAAATACATCTATGTCTTAAAAATATATTTTTATTGTTCAATTTCAAATTTTGCTGCCAATCATGAAACAAGTCTGGAATGAATGGAAGAGCCGTCCGGGTAGGGTTAGCGATTAGCTTAACACGAGTCACAACCGCTTCTGGGTTTTTTTTCTTGTTGTGACGTACCTACTCATGGTATATTGGGTTATATCCTTATAGTAGATTAGCCAATCAGAACTCGCATTTGTTTGCATCCATTGGTTACGAATTCAATAAACATTGAACGAAAAGGACAGAAGTTATAATCTAATAATTAGAGTTTGTGATTAAATAATATTATTTTTGTATCATTATTTCAGTGAATTCAAGGTATAAGATTTTTTTTTCAGATGAAATCCAGTCACCATATTCTAAAAAAACCTGAAGCTTTAAAATGGCACTTACATTTGCTAATGCTTTAAAACGCAGAAAGTCTACTCTCTCACTCTCTTTCTCTCTCTCTCTCTCTCTCTCTCTCTCTCTCTCTATCTATCTCTCTCTCTCTCTCTCTCTCTCTCTCTCTAT
>JBCNYH010000026.1:2928341-2943026 GCA_039654325.1 Tandanus tandanus
TGGATGGATGGATGGATAGATAGATAGATAGATAGATAGATAGATAGATAGATAGATAGATAGATAGATAGATAGATTCGGTTGTGTGCTTTGAAATTAAGTAACACTAAATTATTAAATTAATTAGTAAAGCTTTGCTCCTTTGCTGAAATCTTGTACGTGTTAATTTGCTGACGGTGAATTGAACGATGGAAAGAAAAAAAACACCTCCGGAAGCAAATTTACTGCCTCTTTGCAATGTCAGGGGACAAAACCGAGACCCATGATGAATGGTTGGACACATCGTCCTTCAAACAAAGCATTTTTTTGTGTGTGAGGCAAAGTTATTTTGTGTTTTGTGGATGAAGAAGCATCCCTGGGGTTCTTTAAAATTGTGAACGTGTGCATAACTATGAATCATGGGCAGCTGAAACAGTGTGCTCAGCCTTTAGAAGTCCTTCTGCTGTTTTTACTTTTTTTTTTTAATTCGAAAACATAGGCGTTGGGTAAATACAATGAGAAATGAAAACTGGTGAATAAAGAACAACCGAATATTTTGTGGTCTTTCCTTCCCATCTGAAAATAGTCTTAATCCTGCCTCTCAGATGTTCTTCATCTTCATCCTCACCTTGAAACTGGTTCTGCAGCTGCACGAATCCAGCAATACCTTCAACAGCGTCAATATCTTTCATGTATTATTGCCTCGTAGTACTTTTAATATGTTTACTACTTCACTATGATCTGTGAGCTTCAGAATGCGTGAGCTACTCATTTCACCAGTCACATGTGAAAAAGAACAGAACTGGAAAAGGAAGAGAAGGGGTAGAGGATGGACGTACCTCCAAAATCCGGCCGGAGACGGATGTCATACCCCCTCAACAGTTTGTCCACTGTCGTTTTCGCCACAGATATTCCAGATCCAGCAGAATTGCTACGGGCAGACATTTACAGTTATTAAAAAAAAGTATGATGATGAATCACAATATAATTGCTTTATTATAAAACATATTTACACTTTTGTGTGCAGGGGTAAAAATTACTTCAGCTTTACTGTTGTACTTATTTACTACAATACTTCAGTATTACTGAAATGGAATATCTACAAGAAATTTTCAAAAGTAAATATATATATATATATATTCATTCATTTTCTGAACCGCTTAATCCTAATTAGGGTCGCGGGAAGGCTGGCGCCCATCTCAGCTGACTCTGGGCGAGGGAGATTACACCCTGGACAGCTTGCCAGGCCATCGCAGGTATATATATATATATAAAATCACTTTCTATATCTTATTTTTCCATTTTATCTTTCAAAGTCCTTTTTACAAAGTTCATCATCATTCATTCATTCATTTTCTAAACTGCTTCATCCTAATTAGGGCCGCGGGGAGGCTGGCGCCCATCTCAGCTGACTCTGGGCGAGGGCGGAGTACACCCTGAACAGCTCGCCAGACCATCGCAGGGTCAACACACACACACAACCATTCACACTCACACTCACACCTAGGGGTGATTTGGAACAGCCAGTTAGCCTACTGTGCCTGTTTTTGGACTGTAGGAGAAAACCGGAGTACCCAGAGGAAACCCACGTAAGCACAAGGAGAACATGCAAACTCCACACAGAAACACCCCGAGCCCAGGATTTGAACCCAAGACCTTCTTGCTGTGATGCGGACATGCTAACCACTATGCCACTGTACCGCCTAATATTTCTATTTCTCATTCTATTTTTTTCCCCTTGTCTTTGCTGCAGCTACTGAATTTAAACAGGATGTGATATTTGCCTTAATATTAAATATACTGTAATCCTTTCAAATTCATCAGTAAAGCTAAAAAAAAGGGGAAAAGTTCAGTTAAGTAAGTTTCATCTAAATCTTTTTGAAAAAATGGCCAATCACATTCTGTAATCCCGCTCAGTAAATTATTTAAACTAGTTAAAGGAATTATTTGGCATTAGCTTGGTAAATTAGTTAGCTAGTAAGGTTTTGTAAATTGGCTTGTTTCAGAAAAATTATCTATTTATTCAGCAAGCAGGAAATCTTGGTTTAAGTGAGTAAGCAGGACATTTTCCTTGTACCTGATACTTGGTAAGCTATCCAGTCACGCATGAAGGATTAGCCATGATGAACTCATAGTCAGATCTTTTTTCATCAGCTAAAATAATATTTTTTATTCATTCATTTCTTTGCTGAACCACTTAATCCTATTGGGGCTTGCTGAAGCCTATCTCAGCCAACATTTGGTGAATACAATGATGGCTCAACAGCTATCCGGACCATTGCAGGGCAACACACATTCAGACCAAGGGGCAATTTCAAACAGCAAATCAGCCTAATGTGCATTTCTTTGGACTGGTGGAGGAAACTGGAGTACCCTCAGAAAACCGACTCAAGCACAGGGAGAATATGCAAACTCCACACAGAAACGCCCTTTCCGAGCCCGGGACCTTCTTGCTGTGAGGTGAACATGCTAACCATTACACCACCACACCGCCCAATAATTATTTTTTTATCTTAGTTATTTAAGTGTGTTTAAATGTAGATACTGTTGGATTTAACACACTATCTGTACTTTTACTTAAATACACTTTATTTGGCATTTATTCCACCCCTACCTGTGATGATAATACTTCATAAACATGCTGGAATATCAGTTTCATGTCAGAAGTAGGAGTACAGTAAGAGTGCATTTAATAATGACCACCCTGGGGCTAATGCCTGGATCTTAAGGTAACTATGTGTACATTTTTGTGGGCCAACTGGGTCCATATATACTCTCCTGCAGTGGTACATATAAAGGGAATAAATAGAAGATACTGCCCCAGTAACAATCCACTGTACTCGTAAAGGTAGAATAATGTACTTTATTTTCTGAGACTGTATCATCAGTAATATTAGTGACAATCTGAGATATCAACTATAACCATGATTGACACTCTAATAGAAGATGATAGTCTATATTTTACCAGTCTAAGCTCTATCAAAGTGTACTGTATGACAATGACAAGGTCTGTATCTACATCCTGAACTTCAAAACAGCCCAACTCATGCAAGAATATCTTGTGTGAATTTGTGGCTCGTTTGCTTAGTTTTTGTCATACTTTTAGACATGTTCATCTGCAAGGAACTTAAAAGCAGCAGTGCAACACGGCCTCGAATGAAGTGCAAAGAAGGGGCGGTGGGGGGGGGGGGGTATTTTAAATAAGAATCAGCTTGGTTAATAGCTAGAAAATTGGTTCTGTATTCTGAATATGTTTTAGTTATAGTTTGGTGAAAATCAAAACTGTAGCACTGCCAAGAAAATACAAACAGACTCGAATATATCCCGTCTCCATTTCACGCCTAATACAAACGATGAGACAAATGCAGCACCACTGATTCAGTTGATTCATTCTGGAAATCCTTTGTACCTGAGTGTGTGCGTGCATGCGTGCATATGTGCGTGCGTGCATGTGTGTGTGTGTGTGTGTGTGTGTTTGTGTAAAGCTATGAGACCAAACGTCAACAGTACAAGATGCTCAGTTTGGGGCCTGTGGTGTCTAAACCACAGAGACATTCTGGCTTTAAAGCCATAGTTATAGAGTCAACTTGTTAGCATCTGCATTTTTCTTTCATATAGCAGTGAGCCAAATTATTGATTAACTGCTCATCATGTAGCCAATGCATGCAGGTGCCAGCATCACCAGATATCAGTACAAAGGGACCAGGTGGGCATCCAAACAGAAGTAAAGAGTCTGATTTACTGGGTTTTTTTAATCCATAATGAACCTGTACTAATAATTAGAAGGCATGATTGTAGTCAGTAGTCTAAGGGTGGGGGTGGACTGAAATATAAACGCAGTGATCACATAGCTATGTCTGCGGCAAAATTATAGCTAGAGCTCTTCTGATTTAAGAGAGAGAGAGAGAGAGAGAGAGAGAGAGAGAGAGAGAGAGAGAGAGAGAGAGAGAGAAACACGACTTGTGCATTTAGACGCACGTTCACGTCAAAGACTGGAGACTGCGCAAGTCTCAGTGTCACGTCGCTCTAGGCCAAGCAAACGTGTATGTTTACAGAAAATACGTGTAGGGATGCACACGTGAATCAAACCGGTACAATATACCTATACAATGTTTTTATTAATGATAGGGTGCCACTGTTGTGGATGATTTACGCGTCTGGAGACGGAGACGCGCATGTTGGCCGCGCACTCACTGACACACACACGCACACACACACACACACACATACACACACATCTCAAGTATTTATGCCATTGGATGGACAAGTATTCACTACACAGTGGCCACTATTAGTGGCCAATAGCAATAAGCAGCCTAGTGCAATTCATCCTAAAACCCTGCGCTTTCAAAAAAATGTATAAATAAATAAAGCTCACATCACCCATCATGTTTCCCTTACCATTGTACAAAGCAGACAGACGATAACACTGTCAGAGCAGAGACAATTCCACATATTTTTTCTTGGTGAGGACCCAACATTTCCACAAATCCGTTTGTATAGTATATGTACACCTTCAGTAATCCAACCGCCTGTGGTCCAAAACGATAAGGAAAAAAATCCAACACAGGAAACGGAAAGGGGGATAAAAACGGGCCAAATCAATCGCTCAACTCAAACCCACTGGATCACATGTGTGTGATTGCTCTGCAACAAAAAACAGCAGAGACGTGGGGTATTTAAAAAGCTTGTATTGGGTCCCAAGGTGTTTTCCCCGGTTATGGAAATCCGTACAGGTCACAGAGCCGCTCAGCCAACAGCACATCACACATCATGATTACATTTCACTTTGATTCAGAAGCAAGGGGGAGAGGTCTTCCTAAGCCAAAAGAGGCTAAAAAGAAAAAAAAGAAAAGAAACGATGAATGAAAGAAAGGAAGGAAGAAAAGTGGCGTCTTCTTGTCACTCAGATGAATTAAATCCCGGTCCGAATCTGCGGACAAGCCATGGTTCCGGAGATCCGCTCCACACTGCGAGGCTTTAAGGATGTTGTCTTTTCCTCCTTCAGCTTTGAAAGATGTTGAAGATTTTGGAGTGGGTGCAATGGATAAAAAACAAACAAACAAACAAACAAACAAAATAACCCCACGAAAATCTAAAGCAGCATCTCCCGCGACGCGCAATGGCTGTTGGGGGACGAGGTGCGTTTCTCCGACTCTACTGAAGAAAAGCAGAAAAAACCCCCCCAATATGCTCATTAAAAAAATCTGTGATGTAGACGTCAGAGCTGGTAGTAGTCTATATGGTTACCCCCTTTTATGAAGTTGAAAAAAGCAAACCCTTGTTGAGGGTTGGGGGGGGGGGGGGGTGCGTCTGATGTAGCCTACTGGATCAGAATGAAAAAAGCGTAAAATAGTCCAGGTTTGCGTCCTGATGGAAACGCGGAGCGACGCCGATCCTCGGTGCGTTATGTGTGTGTTGAGGAGCCCAGCAGCATGTTCGGGGAGAAACGGCGGCCGACACACGATGACACACTTCAGCTTGAAGAACGCCTCCACGAGCCGACATGGAGAGAGAGAGAGAGGGGGAGAGAGAGAGAGAGAGAGAGAGAGAGAGAGAGAGAGAGAGAAATTAAATCAAGAAAATCAGAGAACAGGACCCAGGCTTACACTTAGATGGCTGGGTTGGAGAAAAACCGACATTGTGGGTTTTTCCCCTTGGTGTGATCAATGATTGTAAGGTTTATCAAGAAAAGGCAAAAATAACAACAAAAAAAAGAGATATAAAGCACTGTTTGCGCGCGCTGTATCTAGCCTATCACTTGGGGAAATGATGCTATAGTGCGCGCGCTGCTCGAGTCACCCTGCAACCCATTAAAATGCGCCGGGTGTATCCTGGAGAGAGAGAGAGAGAGAGAGAGAGAGAGAGAGAGAGAGAGAGAGAGAGAGAGAGAGAGAGCTTTTACACCGGCCACATATTTCAACACAAGGACACACCATGCACACTGCCTACTATAAGGAAGAGGAGAAGGTGGATTGTGTTTGCAGCACGAGACTAGTGCATGTTGCCACCCTGTTAGATTTACAGTCAGACTTTAAAGCAGCTCATGATCAATAAAATGTTCAGGTTGATTTGTAAATTTTTTTTTAAGCATCAAATGCAGACGCAATGATATGAAGTAAGTGATTGTTTTTTGTTTGTTTTTTTCCCCTTCCTTTGAGCATAAGATGAGGGTTTCTGCAGAGATCTCTATGCCGTCCAGTTGCTAGGCAACGCTGCGACCGCTGATGCAGAAGGCCTCGGCACATTTTACAGCAGCTAAAGCAGGACAGCGGGGCTAAATGGCGAATGTACATTTTCTCCCCTTCTTAAAGCTTCTTCCATGTTCTCGCTCTGGTGCTGCTCCTTCGGTCCTGGAGCTTTGTGCCATCAGTGCTTCAGCTGAGCTCTATAAGGTTGTAGCGATGCTTTTATTATGAGCCATATCTGTTTGTTCCTATCCAGTGACCCTAAATGATTTGTTTACTCTCTTGTAAAGCTCTAGTGAGCATGAGTGTAGTGTGGAGTTGCTTTGAGTGCCATGTAGCATTTGAGTATCATGTAACGCCCAGATGAAATCTATTAAATGTTGGAAAACAGTAAAATCCTTATTAAGGAGTCATTTTTTAAATCAGAGTTAGTCACAATTAATTCCTTTCCTTGCTACATGATCTTAAATTCATGTGTTTATTTATTCATGTTCAGGAAAGACTTTTTCATGGTTAGGGTCTGGGTGGATCCAGGAAGAGTAAGGACAGAATCAGGACAGCCATTAGGAATTATGGAAAGGGGACAAACTTTTCTAACTGTCCCATTTAAGGGTCAAAGGGTCAATAATAGAACTTTTATTCTTACCCCCCTTCTCCCCAGACCTTTGTCTGGGGTCTTCCTTACCTTATGACTCCCTCTGATGGCAAGGCTGGTAGGAATATAGACTTGATGGGACACCAGGGCATATCTTGTAGAACATATTTTTTACCATACTGTACATGACAAAAACTTGTGAAGCTCTGGACAGACATAGTTACTTGAATCGGAGCTCCAAGGTGTCCATGCTATCCGCAGGCCCTAAATAATTTGCATACAATCTATTTCTAAGTGCATGAAAGCTAAATGCATTTGTCTTAGCAGTCATTCTTATTATTAGTGACTCAAAAACCTCAGAGGAGTTTAGTGGAATAAGCTAAAAGCGCTATGCTATTGATTAGAGATAAAGACACAGCTCCTTGTTCAGTACAACAGAAAGCTCGGTGCAGTCAGGACTGCAGAGTGCAATTATTCTAAAATGTCTGTTCAGCACCTGGGACAGCAGTAACTCAAAGTTTTGTGCATGAGTTCCCGTGCAGCATGTCATCTCTCGGTTGCTCACATTCCCACAGATCTGAGTTCACAATCCTTATTTTTAATCCTTAGGTTACAATATTACAGTGTGTGCGCAATCAGCTCAGAGTAGCCTGAGATGCCCCTCTATGAGTTTACATAAGGTCCTGTTCAGGTGTTATTGAGGAGCTGCCACACTTCATTAAACTCTCTCCTTCCACTTTAACACATGCTCGGTCTATAATAACATGAGGCTGATAAATGTTTTGGGAATTCAGTGCATCATTGAGCCAAGTGGACATGATAGATTGCAGCACATATAGGAAAAAGTATTAAAACACCCGATCCATAGCGAATGTCAGTGCACTGTCAGTTGTGTCAATAGCTTGCTAAGGTCTTAATCAGTCAAACATCCTGTTTTCAGTACATTATATTCTGCTCAGGCCACAGGAGCACCATTCTGCTGATGGTTAAACACACTTTATGTGTACTACAGTGTTGTTAAGGTCTCGAATCTGATTGGTGAGAAAAATTACAGCTGTAATTCAAATGGCAGGTTTGCATTACATATTACATTAACATTGTTGTTTCTATAGTAACAGCTCATTCATGGGGGGACTTGATCAGCAGAGACACACAGATATAGCTGCTGTAACACAAGTGAGAACAGGAACTACTATGTCTCAGAAACATTCTATAAGAACAAATGTCGCTATAAATAGTTAAGATGCATGTAATTGTTGGTGTAAGAAGAAGGATAACACACTCTGAGACATGCTGTTCTTGTAAAACAGTCCACTCCGAGATAGAAATGATGCCATGCTTCATGCACCCTGCTGTGAATTATTTTCCAATAACAGCACACCCCATCCTGTTTTATTCCTTACACATACACACCCAGTGAGATGAAATCCTATCAGCCACTGTGACTTCAGTCGGTTGTATTTACACAGTGTTTAATAGACATGAGGTGTGTGTAGTATGTAGAACTAATTTCAGGGAAATCATATTTAAACCATGTAGCAAAGGGGTGCCTGAGGAAATGACTCGTTAGTGACCATCGTAAATTGATAGCTGTCTAACGCTTGATTAGTTTCTTCCATATGGTCGCCTTGAAGGGTTGAGTACTCAGCGTTGAAGAAAAACAGGGAAATAATTAAACTGGATAAAATGAAATGATGGTTTGATAAATCATTTCAGCCAATCTGTTAGAGCTGAAATAGGAGAGGATCATCCTGTGCTAATAAAAACATCAACATCAACACCTAGCATGGCACGACTATTTGGGGCGAAGCAGGAGAATTATTTACGGAGAGTTGCTGAAAAGATGAAGGAACATCATTCCAGAATTAGAACTCTTTGGATGTCACAGAGTCTCCCAACTGGATAGTTCCACATATAAGCCTCTGGTTCTACTGGTTCCTGGTCCAGTTCCACTCTGCACTTCCCTCCAGTGATCACTTGATGAGTAGACTGTATAAAAGCACACACACACACACACACACACACACACACACACACACACACACGTTTGGATTTCACCATACAGGCAAAAGAATGTGCACCCCAGCTGCCCTTCACACACCGACAGCATGTTCGTCTTCAAGATCTCATTCCAGATTTATTTCCTGAGGTTAAATTAATAATAATAATGATGATGATGATGATGATGATGATGATGATAATAATGGGTGGCACAGTGGCCTAATGCACATCTGGTTCACAGCCAGAAGGTCTGGAGTTCAAGTCTTAGCCTCAGTGAAGGCATTTCTGAGTAGAGTTTGCATGTTCTCCCTGTGTGTGGGTGGGTTTTCTCCGGGTGCTACAGTTTCCTCAGTCTAAAAGACCAGTCCAAAGACATGCACATTAGGCTAAATGCATCTCCAACGACCCGAATTAGGATGAAGAGGCTTAGAAAATGAATGAATGAATGAATGAATGAATAACAGTAGTAGTAGAACGATGCAGCGTCTGCACCCTGTCATCCACAGTACTGTATATTCCACCGAAATAAAAATAAAAATGTTGTGTAGTGAAACTCGGTCAGAGATACAGTTTATATCTCATGTGGTAAATTTCTAGATGTTCGTTCACCTTCAACTCCGACATGCCTGCGCTGAAAAATGGATGAACTTGTCTTCCAAATGGATGGCGCGAAGAAAGGTCTTTGAATTACTACCCGACCTCTTCCTCACACCCCGTACAAGCGCGTACCGTCCGTGAGCGGCATCTTTATGGTCATCTCATTACATTAATGTACTTCACTCTGAGCGTGCTGCTGTCCAGTCACAATTATCTACCTTAATGAATTAGATGAATTAGAGAGGGACGTCTGGACCTCACTGCTTAGGCTGCTGCCCCCGCGACCCGACCCCGGAAGAAGCGGAAGAAAATGAATGAATGAATGAATGAATGAATTAGAATGGCAGTTATGATAGTGATGAATATGGAATGAAAGAAAGAGTGGAGCATTTATTCAGCTTAACCTTTTTTTTGGAAGGTGAAAAGGGGGAAAAAGAAAAGGCTGCCAATTTTTCTTGGGGTTCTTTTTCTCTCCATATTTATGGTACATTCTACAAATTTCTAGTAAATTCCAAACAGTATAATCACATATAAATAAATAAATATATATATATATATATATATATAAACAATTATTTTGTGGCCTATACTCGGATATGAGCTCAGAGTCCATGAGGCTTTGATGAGTGGGATGCTGGTTATGTCCGATCAGAGGGAGTGAAATAACTTTTTTACTCTTTCTGGACTGTAAACAATGAAGAATTTTTATTATTGTTTCAAATTCTTGAAAATGTATATATATATATATATACAGTATAAATACTACCCGGCCAAAAAAAGGTCCACACATGAATATGTTGTTGTTCTGCCTTTATCCTTGCTTACAGCATGTAATCTAGAAACCCTAGGTGTGAGTGTGAATGGTTGTATGTGTGTTGGCCCTGCGATGGTCTGGTGAGGGTGTACCCCACCTTCACCCAGTGTTGGCTGAGATTGGCACCGGCCTCCGTGCGACCCCAGTAGGATTAGGCGGTTCAGTAAATGAGTGAGTGTGTGATGAGAGTGTACTCTCGAGCTGAATAAGTGGGAAAAATAAAGAACTTTACATTTTCATAATGTGAGATGAATAACTTTGTACTTCTTCCTTGTTTTGTCACTTTTCTGGAGATTTTTTTTTTCATCTTACTAAGAAATATTTAGACACTACAAAAAAAGGGCCATTAAAAATTTCTGCAAACTTAAAGCCATCAAGAGGTTAAATTTTTTCTTATGCTGACTTGTAGAAAAACACCAAGTGCATGCTTTTAGAATCGCAAAGCCATGTTTTTCTTCTTCATTGCCAGCAAATTCTCTTATTGGAAACGCCACTCATTCCTGTTAGAGAAGGCTAATTAAGTTTTTTTTCCTTTTCACCTTCCCTTTGGGCTTCCCTGCTTGATATATTGCTTTATGTGTCGGAATGTAGCCCTGAAAAACGGCTGATTTCTTGCAGTGGAGATGCGGAACGATTCTTTGTGGAGTGCAGCAATGCTTTAACGTCTCCCGCGGCGTTCAGGACAGTGTGGGGTTCTTATAAAATTAAATATAATCTTTACATTCAGTGCTGTGGTTAAAAATATGCTGACCCGTTAGAACCATGGGTCTCAAAGGGGTGTGTTTGGGGGGGTGTAAAGCAGATCCAGGGGTCTGAGATTTGCACTAATAAATTCTAAAAAACAAATAAACAAACAAATAAATAAATAATAAACAATAAAATCTCAAGTGCTGCTTTAGTATAAACTCAGACCAGGGTGGATTGGTCCTTGGCGTGATTGGATAATGTACCTCTAAAAGAGGAGAGGGAGGGAATTTCTGTATTGTAATACAGTGTCATGCTAGCTGTATCTATTCGAGACAGTTTGTCAGTTGGGACAACTCGGTCATGTTACACAATCACCCTGAACATTTAAAATTCCATAGTAACAAAATGCTGCAGGAAAATCTGAAGAGGGACCCACACATACTTCTTCCTTTTAAAAACAAATCAGACTGTAACGTTAAAGTGGACCCGTGGTGAATTAGTGTCACTCGCTATTTAAAACGATCACGTGTAACATCAGTCCAGACCCGATTTTAAAGTGTGCGCGAGTGTTACGACTCTAGGCGTGCTCAGAGACATGTTGCCTTTCTGATTGGCTGTTCCAGTCTGGTAGTGACGCGAACTCGTTGGATTGACCCGTGTAGCATAACACATCATCGTCCAGTGCTGAGCTGCACAAATAACAAGCGCAGAAATCATGGAAAACATTTCTTTTTGTTCCTAAGCAAACTGACGACAGGAAAGTCGAGTCAGCAAAACGTTAGCTGCACAAACCATTTTGGATTCACCGTCACGCTCATCTCTGGCAGTGTTCTCGTCCTCAGAGTCACTAGAATGTGACGTCTCTGTTAGGCCTTTAAAGAAGGAAAGGATCCACTAGCAGACCGAAATGGTGAAGAGCACAAAGTTTAATAGATTGGCAAAAAACTCCAAAAAGGCAGGCAAGCTCGTGGTGAAAACGACTGCTAAGCTGCTAACGCCCGTAGTTTAGCACATTGCTAGTAATCCACGGGATTAAATGATCAGTTTTGTGCTTTTTATGGTGATTTGTCTTAAAATAAGCATCTGTATCGCTTAAACATATTACATGCACACTAATTATACTGTAAGGATGAACAACACCGCTACTCTTTAAGGATAAATTCACCACCACAAGTACCAGGCTACTCACTCACTGCTCTATAGCTCTCAGTCTTAAGTGGACTTCTGTGTCTTTCTGTCACGTTTAATTTTCTTCTGGATATTTAACTTGTTGTAATTTAAAATGTTGTTTTTGTCGTGACTCAATAAAGAAAAAGTTATAAAATAAAAGTCTTTAACAGAGTTTATGCTTAAAATATTGGGTGAGTAAAACGAGCTCACGCAGGACTGTAAATCCTGAAAACGTTCACACATGGCAGAAACATTTACACCTTCAGATCTAAACTCTCATTAAATTCACGAATGCTTGCAAAACGTTTTTGTAGTCGGCCATGATTAGGAACTCGAGCAATGATGTGACGTCGCATTTTAAATCCGAAGAAATAAAAAAAATAAAAAATAAAAAAAATGATATTTATGTGAGAAAAGGTTGTTAAATATTGCTAATGTTTTCCATAGTCTTCTCCCTCCCTGGCCTAATAAAAATATCACCCGCCGCCACTGGTACAACACTGACACACGTAGAAAACAGGATGATTACAAATTGGATAAAGGATCGATAGGATTTTGTCAGCATAGCAATTTAAGTTTAATTACAAAATCATTACACTTTAATCAATACAGTAGTTTATTATAGTGATCAGTAATTACTGAAGAACTACGAAGGTAACACTTGATTACTTACTGCTAGAAGTTAAAAGGTACTAAATTAGGGTGAGGAGGGCATTAATTAAGGTTTCCTAATCTACTTCTCCTCCGGAAACCCATCGTAGGTGCACGTCTGGTGTGGACGAGACGGGTGTTATGAGATTGAATGAGTCCTGGATACACTGATGGACAATCTGTCCACATACGTCCTCTGAGTCCAGTTTTAGTCTCCCATCGAAGCACGACGCTCCCTTCCTTCCTGATATTCACTCAGACGCACTATAATGTGACTCATCACCTCATGGTCACCTGACCAGGATCTTGATAGCTAATTGGCTGCTGTGCTGAGGACGCACAACGACTTAGAGGTAAAGATACTCTTTATTCTTACAAAAAAAAACAAAAAAACATTCACATCCACCTCTTCAGTCACTCATATTAAATAAGATATGAACATCATGAGGTGTTTTTAATGTATTTCATAATAATAATTAAAATAATTACATGATTAATACAAAGATGGATTTAAAACGTTTATTTTACACCTCACAAAGATATTATAAATATATAAAATATTACCTGTCAGATATTTGATATTCAAAAATGTGTGTGCATGTGTACTGCAGGGTAACACATACACACACACACACACACACACACACAACCATTCACACTCACACCTAGAGGCAATTTGAAACAGCCAATTAGCCTGATGTGCATGTCTTTGGATTGTGGGAGGAAACCCACACAAGCACGGGGAGAACACACAAACTCCACACAAAAGCACCCTTGCTGAGCCGGGGACTCGAACCAGGACCCTCTTGCTGTGAGGAGGGTGTGCTAACCACTACACCATCGTGCCGCCCTTATTTACAACATATTTTCACCAAATAGCTCCCAAAGTGTGTTTTGTATGTTTCTATGTGATAAAAAAACAGAATGAAAGATTAAGTCTTGAGGAAGAGACTACAAATCAGTACAACAAAGACTTTATACAGTAATAATGGAAAATATACACTCATTTATTCTACATGTTTAAAAATAATACAAGCCTCCTAAACGGGCAAAGGAGGTCATGAAAATTCAGAAGGCCAAAACCTGTACTGTAGGTGTTATTCTGGTGGCGTTTTTATATTTAACTCTGAGTATTTGAAGTCACACATGTCAGTGTGCTCTTAATGCCGGTCTTAAGCCTGGGGAAATGGAGAGGGGTCGCATCAGGAGTGGCATCCGGCGTAAAACCTGCGCCAAATCAAACACGTGGTTCAGTCTTTTAAAGATGATCCGCTGTGGCGACCCCTAACAGGAACAGCAGAAGAAAAAGACGTTAGGATGCATTAGAGGTTTAGACCCTATGGCTACTGGTTTTAATTACTCGTATGATCGTCTCAGGATATGTTCTGTAGTATGTGGACGTAACCAAATAAGTGAAAACAGCAACAACAACAACAATAACTTTCTTGATTGAAGGATTAACAAGATGGTTGGGGTTTGACCTTTCGAGGTCACTCGAGGTCTCATTTGAAAATCCATATATGCCTCTCTATCAGTGTTCCATAGTAACGGATCTATCAGCACTGGTTTCAAAATTATAAGTGCTCTATCTCCAAAATTTTTGGACCTTACTCAGACCTTCACCTTTGATCTTGCTGGGACTCAGGTAGGGTAGTGTCCCCACCAAGTTAGGTGAGAACACATGCATGGGAGTGGACAGGATTTTGTTTTGGGCGGAGGTTATAATATTGACTTCACTTATTACAGATGGCAGTAGAGCAGTTATCTTAAGTCCTTTTTTTAATGACACACCACACGTACAGTACGTCCTATTGGCAGCGTGATTTCTGTCGTTTCCTTCTTTCGAATGGAGAAATGATACGACTGTAAAGACGCACAAAAGAAAAAACTAAGTGAAACAAAATCATTTCCTGAGCCCTAAGGAAGAGCAATGTGTGTGTGTGTGTGTGTGTGTGTGTGTGTGTGTGTGTGTGTGTGTGTGTGTGTGTGTGTGTGTGTGTGTG
>JBCNYH010000026.1:2948654-2970941 GCA_039654325.1 Tandanus tandanus
TAGATAGATAGATAGATAGATAGATAGATAGATAGATAGATAGATAGATAGATAGATAGATAGATAGATAGATAGGAACAGGAGGACATATTGAATATGAATCTGTAAATAAATGAAGTAATGGGCGGTGGAGCAGATGTGAAGGAAGATGCCCATGAGTGAGAGAGAGAATGGGAGACATTCTGAAAGAGAGACATGTCTATGGAGAAAGAGAGAGAGAGAAAGAGAGAGAGAGAGAGAGAGAGAGAGAGAGAGGAAGGGAGGGATGGGATGGGAATAACCATCACTGAGTGCTTAATGACATGGAAAGAGGGGCACACAGAGAATCCCCCTCTCTCCTACTCTCCTTTTTCGTGTTCTTCCTCTTTGTCACCTTCATCCACCTCATCCATCCATCCATTATCTATATCACTTATCCGTCAGGGGCATGGGGGAGTTGGAAGCGATCCCAGCTGGATTCAGGCGAGAGACGGGGTGCACCCTCGGCAAGTCGCCAATCGATCACAGGGCTTATCGACTTCATTTTTTAAACACTTTTTTATTAATGCAATCCTTTTAAAATTAAACGTATTATTTCTTCCTTAAGTTAAACATTAGCCACTTTTTTCTCGTCTGCACCTGTCTGGTTTTCATTCCATTCGAGCAGCAGCTATTTAAAGGAGTATCTCACCACACTGTGAACGTTGGCGAAGGTTAGCGAATTGACTTCACCAAATTTTTCCCAAGAATTTCTAACTGTTCTCGAGAATTCGCCATGTTCCCTGAATATACACGTATGTGGAACAGTTAGCACCAGGTTAGCAATGTTGGAGCACAGTTTGGGATGTTTGGCTCAGATTGCCCCTCGGTGTGAGTGAAAGAATGTGTGTGTGTGTTGCCGTGCAATGGACTGGCAAGCTGTTTAGGGTGTACCTGGCCTTCGCCCTCCCCGGCCCTCGCCCAGAGTCGGCTGAGATGGGCGCCCCTCCCCGCGACCCTAATTAGGATTAGGATTAAGGTTCAGAAAATGAATTAATAATAATAATAATAATAACAATAATAATAATAATAATAATAATAATAGGGCGGCAGAGTGGCGCAGTGGTTAGTATGTCCTCCTCTCAGCAAGAAGGCTCTGGGTTCGATTTCCAGGCTCGGGGTGTTTCTATGTGGATTCCATGCTCGCATAGATTTCCTCCGGGTACTCCGGTTTCCTCCCACAGTCCAAAAACATGCACAGATTGGCCAATTGCCTGTACCAAATCACCCCTAGGTAATAAAATGTATGTACAGTATCTTTAAATCTACAGCCATGAGAGTGCAGTGTATTCTGTATGCAGAGTGTACATATGTATTTTGGAAAGCAACGTACTCCCCATGTGTGTTTGGAATCTTATGGGCCTTGTGTCTTGTTATCCATCATTACATTAATGCCTGACATACGCGCTCTCTGTCCTCACTGGACCGGCTCCAGCGGGACACGTCTCATTCAGAATCAATTAAAGGGCCAACGCGATATTCACTCACAACTTCATTTTCACCCACTGGCACACACCGTTAAGAGAGTCAATGGAGGCGTGTTTTGAGAGAGCGCCCACATCGATTGCAATCATCCAAGAAATGTCACCGCTTTACCCACGATGAGTCCACTAGTGACTCCGGAGAACAGGAGTCAGCCGTCTGTGAAATGCCCCTTCCGTCTCTATTTCCAGGTCTAGCAGATGACGCTAATTAGAAAGTCTACACACTAAAATAAATAAATAAACAAATATAATGTTAATTGACATTATGGGAAAAAAAAAGAAAAAAGACTTTTACACCAGTGACTTGACACTGCGCTTTATTTCACAAAAATTATTCATTCGTTTTCCAAACCACTTAATCCTAATTAGGTTCGCAGGGAGGCTGGAGCTTATCTCAGCCAACTCTGGGCGAGGGCGGGGTACAACGTGAACAGCCCTCCAGTTCATCGCATGGTCAACACACACACAGCCATTCTCACACTCACACCTAGGGGCAAGTTGAAACAGCCAGTTAGCCTAACATGCCTTTGAAATGTGGGTGGAGTACCTGGAGGAAACCCCTGAAAACATGAGGAGAGCATGAACGCTCCTCACAGAAAGGGTCGCCAAGCCACCTTTTTGCTGTAAGGTGGACGTGCTAACCACTACACCAACGTGCACCCTATTGAAAATACAGTATGTGTTCTGTTTTTCGAACGACTTCTGACACAAGAAGTGAGATTAATTATAATAGTAATTTAAATTATTGTCATGATGCTGTGGTAGCACGTCCGCCTCACAGCAAGAAAGCCCTGGTTTGATTCCCGGGCTCGGGGTGTTTCTGTGTGGAGTTTGTATGTTCTCCCTGTGCTTGCATGGGTTTCCTCCAGGTACTCCGGTTTCCTCCATTGGCCCAAAAATATGCACATTAGACTGATTGGCTGTTCCAAATCGCCCCTAGGTGAGTGTGAATGGTTGTATGTGTGTGTTGGCCCTGTGATGGCCTGGCGAGCTGTCCAGGATGTACTCCGCCCTTGCCCAGAGTCGGCTGAGATGGGCGCCAGCCTACTAACCCTAATTAGGATTATGCAGCTTAGAGAATGAATGAATGAATGGATGATGTTATAATGTTGCATAAAAGTAGTGAAGCTACATCCTATGCGCAGAAGGAGATACTGAGGGCGTCCGCTCTGTCAGAGAGACAAACTAGCCAAGAAAAAAGTGATTTTTACGCAGCGCTATATGCATTTTTCATTTGACGTTTTATCCGCGCAGAATATGAGCAGGAAATTGGAGCATTTACCACACTCCTGTTTACAAGGATGCTGACATTGCAAAATGGAAATGCATGGCCATGTTTGTCCCACTTCACACACACACACACACACACACACACACACACACACACACACACACACACACACACATACACAGCTATTGAAACCTCGATTAGGTTTTCCAACTTTCCGATTACACCAATATAATACACAAGCACTTCTGGAAATGAAACACAACAAACCATGTTGCAGATGGAGTGAAATATAAAAGAAAAGATAAAATAATAATATCCTGACAGTATGTTCGGGTACAGAGATGTACACTACACTTCCAAAATACTGTACCTAAAACTGCCGCAGCCACTGATTAAAAATGATATCCGTCCATCTGTCCGAATATTCTTTATTCATCTGGAAGATTTAAACATTACACACTTTATTTTAGACACACATACCTGTAGAGGAATAAATATTTACGTTAAATAATCTCAGAGTGTCAGAATAATATTATCTTACTGAAATCACCAAGGGGTGGTGTAGGGGTTACCACGTCCAACTCACAGCAAGAAGGTTCGAGTCCCGGCCTCGGCGAGGGTGTTTCTGTGTGGAGTTCTCCCTGTGCTTGCGTGGGTTTCCTCTGGGTACTCCGGTTTCCCCCCACAGTCCAAAGATATGCACATTAAGCTTATTGTCTGTTCCAAATTGCCCCTAGGTGTGAGTGTGAGTGGTTATGTGGTTATGTGTGTTGTCTTGCGATGGACCGGTGAGCTGATCAGGGTGTCCCCCACCCTCGCCCAGAGTCGTCTGTGACCGTAGTAGAATTAAGTGGTTCAGCAAATGAATGAATAAAAATTTACTTCACTTTGTCATAAATATAAGAATTGAAAAATCAAAATCCACACAGCCACGTCCCAAAATCCACACAGCCACGCCCCAAAATCCACACAGCCATGCCCCAAAATCCACACAGCCACGCCCCAAAACCCACACAGGCACGCCCCAAAATCCACACAGCCATGCCCCAAAATCCACACAGCCACGCCCCCAAATCCCACAGCCACACCCCAAAATCCACACAGCCACACCCCAAAATCCACACAGCCACGCCCCAAAATCCACACAACCACGCCCCAAAATCCACACAGCCACGCCCTAAAATCCACACAGCCACACCCCAAAATCCACACAGGCACGCCCCAAAATCCACACAGCCACGCCCCAAAATCCACACAGTCATGCCCCAAAATCCACACAGCCTGTGCGGTGGACACGGTGCGGTCCAGTACATCCTGTAAAGTGAACGCTTCTCATGCTACCACTGTCACGACTCTGTAAAAGACCTTATCTAAAATGGATAATCACCGCACCAAATGGAAAGTATGCAATTTCTACACGTAAGAGGGTCATAAACAACTTGCATGTGTTGGCCGTGTCAGAGGGGATCTCTCATATGAAGCTATTAACGCTCTTGTCGCGATCTGAAAGTGATTATATAATTGTTATTACAGATACGTGTGAGTTGGTGGAATGGAGATTGTGTCCATTGTGACCATTAGCATGGATGTGTATGTTTATGTATCATAGACAGACGGCGTCCTGGTCATGAGACAACAGATTCCCAGTCTCTCTCTCTCTCTCTCTGTCTGTCTCTCTTACACTCACACACACACACACACACACACACACTCACACACACACATCGAATCTCTCTTATAGCATCTGCATCTAGTGTGAGCATGGCTATATTTAGAGAGGTTAGTCAGTGATGACATGCTTTCCACATTTCTCCACAGGCGTTATGGAGGGCGAGAGGGATGGAAGAAAAAAGGGGGGGTGGGGAGGGAGGGAGGAGGGGAAAGAGGGGGGGGAAAGTGGGAAGACAGATCAGCACCCTGATGGAATACACTCACTTTTCAACGTGATTCACTTTTTTCTCTATATTTGATGGATAAATACAGAACATCGCATAATTAAACTTTGACATTACCCAAACCTAAACACTGTATATCATTACTTATAGTGGAGGTTTTTTGTCTTAATCCACACCCATAATGCATCGGGGCACTTTCATGGGTTGCAGTGTATGTTTCTTACCTGAGAGGGTTTCCAACCTCCTGCAGGACTCGTTCAGGTCAGTTCATTTCTCTTAAAGCACATTTCCTCGATTTTGCGCTTTTCACATCATTTCTTCGCATCTCTTCATGTTTCCTCGGTGGAAGGGACCAAGTATGAGAAGCAAGTGAGGGAAACGTTGAACGACACATCAAACCTTGAAGCGGATGAAATACAAAACGTGAAGACCACGTCGGGTTTGTATTTTTTATATCTTCAACTGGCCTTGTTTGTCGAACCTCGACCTTCCCAATGAATCAGCTTTCTTCCATCACTATTAATATATGCAGACTTCTGTTCATTCAGAAATAAGAGCACTCTGAGAGCGCAAACCTCCAACAAGCCAGGCAATCCTTACGCCACTTATCCAAGCTTGGCTCGCGGAGGCAACAGGACAAGGAGGAGAACCCAGGCATCCAGTGGCCTAGGGCCTAAAAGCAATCCTCCACATTAACCGAAATGTTTTTAAAAATCTCACAATGATAAATAATCCTTTAAAAATCCTGGATTCAAAATTTGATCTGAATTATTTCCAAAATTTTTGCGTAATCCTGCTAACAAGCAAACAATCAAATTGAAGATAAAATATAACCTCCCGGCAGAGGTTAAAAAAATGAAAGTTGTAACTGAAAGATCCATGTTTTATTTACATTGCACGGAAAACACTGCCGGATATTATCAACCTGCTCAGGCATTTATCTTAAAGATAAATTAGGATAAAAGAAGAGTATGTCTGATATCTGGATCTGAAAACAATCAAGACTTGTGTTCCTGTTTAATGACCTGAGATACCGCACGTCTCCGTGGAATTAGTAATCCTGTGTAGCCCTCATCTTTATACTGGTAAAAAATAAAAAAAAATAAAAGGAGGGATGTATGAGGAGTATGAAAATCTAAAGTTCATGCTCCGTGGCATTGTTATTATTATTGTTATTGTTATTGTCATTCCCGGTCACCGTGGAGATGCTGAAGAATTCCGCCGTCTAGCGATATGAGTGAGGAGCTAATCTGAGTAGAGCTTCGTGACCACAATGCCTTTCCCAAACAAGAGCATGCACGGAGGACAAAAAACAGAGAAACAATGAGCTTCTCTTCTCTTGACATGTAATTAAACCAGAAACAAAAGAGAGAGGAAGTTGGTAATGTCACTGCCTACAGAGACCCATACGTGTCATATCAGAAGTATCACGACTACGACGCTCACAAACACCGCGAGTTTATACTGAGTTCTTTACCAACATCAGATGAAGGAATCATTTCCGTTCCGCTTCACCTTTTTCTCTTCTCTTTCTCCATTATATGATATATACTACTACTACTACTACACCTGTTTAATCGGTAGATTTGATCTGGTAAAGCCGTTCTGATACCTGATCCATAAATCTTATTAAAATAAATGTGAGAGCTGGATGATAAACGGATTCAGGAATCTGCTGCGCGTGACAGCAGATCGATTTGATTCCCTTTCGTGGGATGTTTTTCAGTGCTGATAAAAGAAAATACCCTAAAGTCTCACGCAGACAGAATTACTTCATGGTAGATGATTTTTTGCCTTCCGGGGGTCGACTGGCATTATCCCATAAGTGTCCCGAATACCTCCATCAGGCACAAGACAGGGAGCTACGCTGAGGCCCGGGAGAGCATGGCTTCCATTCCTAGACACTTGGATCATGTTAAAATTTGCTGTGGGTCAAACGCTGGATCAGTTCAACCACAATGTTCTTTTTTTCCAACCTGAGCATACTCTACTGTGTTTCACCCAGCAACTGAACCCTACCAATAACAGAATAGCTGATTGCAAACAATGATGTATGCTTTGGATTAATAACGGCCAGTACGGTGGTGTAGTGGATACCTCTTCCACCTCACAGCAAGAAGGCCCTTGGTTCAAGTCCCGGGCCTGGCGAGGGAGTTTCTGTTTGTAATTTGCATGTTCTCCTCATGCTTGCATGGGTTTACTCTGGGTACACGAGTTTCCTCCCACAGTCCAAAGACATGCGCGTTAGATTAATTGGCTGTGCCAGATTATACCTAGGTGTGAGTGTGAGTGTGAATGGTTGGGTGTGTTGGCCCTGTGATGGACTGGTGAGCTGTTCGGGATATACCCCGCCTTCGCTCAGAGTCGGCTGAGATAGGCTCCAGCCTCCCCGAGACGTTAATAAAGGATAAAGCAGTTTAGAAAATAACATGAAATGAAAATAAACAAATGATTTAATAACAGGTAATCATGTAGTTGATATTGTTGATGTTTAATAAAATGATAAACATCTCATGGGCATGATTTTAAAACATGTGATTAAAAAAAAGGTTGTATGCTGCTTCGTTTCGTACGTGAGGACACCCTCACGCAATAGTGTTGTATATTTTCAACATAATGTATATCTAAGGAAGGAGTCTTCCTAATCCTCCCCAGTTCTACTCCGGTATCAATAATAACTCGGTTCTGAGGTTGTTGGAAGGGCAGAGAATCAGCATCCAGAGTCCTCTGGTGGTCCTTCATCACCAGGATATTGAACATCCTGCCACATTAATCTTACTGTTTTTGTGTCCTGGGACAATTGCCCCCTCCTCACTTAGATCAAATAAGAGCCCAGTGATAAATTACTCGTCATATGGTTAGAATAAAAATAGCACGCAGAGAGGAGGAGGGGTACGGGGACACTTGTTTGGAGGTGTGCCAGTGATTCACCCGTATGGGATGATGGGAAGTTCGGGCCGGGGTTAAGTCCATGGGGAGCGTCGTATGGGGAAATTGGTTGGGTTTGTCATTGAGTTGGGGTGAAGAGGAGAAGGTTTGAAATTACAGACTTCAGAGAAATGTACAGTAACATCACACACGAGTTAAATTATTTCATTAAAAACATTCATGTACATTAGAAATATCAACGTTCAGCCATCTTTCACTTATTTCTTCACGACAGGTAGCTTAATACAAAAGATCCCTGGATGACCAACATGCAGAAGAATCAGATGCAGATGAAGCTCTCGTAAAGATATCATATATACGGTTTATATATACCTTCAGTTTGTTTATTATAATGACCATGATTTTTTATGCTAGGCTAAATTTTATTGTGATTTAATGTTTACTGCTTTGATATGATACACGGTGGCGTAGTGGCTGAAATGAACGTTGCACCATTCATGTATTTATTCGAGCCTCGGAGCCTAAGGCTAATATTCACAAATGCCTAAAGCTTGATAAAAAAAAAGAATATCACTGCAGTTTATGACCTTCTGTTTCTTTACCCCACTCAACTCGACTGACGAACGGCTCAGTAATTAGCGCAGGAGTTCAATAGGGTGAGTATCAGAGCAGCTTTGAGTAAAAATCATCTAAAGATTTGTAAATGTTTAAGTTAACTTCTTACTGTATATTAATGTTTCAGCATTCAGAGCATTATGAAATAGAGAAGAAAAAAACAAGGTTGTAGTAGCTGTAGCCTGTTCAGATATCGATTCGAGACCCATTCCGGTTACTGGAGAAAAAAGGTCGGGTGTGAGTTATAATTATGAAATGCCTTATGAGACTTAGTAGCCTCATAATTACAACTGATAATTATGACAAGTCAACTTTCTCCCTTGTTTGTAGGATTTATGAGATGTCCGGGGTTTGACCTTTCAAGGTCCCTCAAGATCAAAGGCAATTGTCCCATTTGAAAGTCCATATATGGTATCCTAATAATGTTCCATTGTAAGGTTCCATAGCACGGCATAATCAGCATTCATTTCAAAGTTATAAGCGCTTCATCTCCGAAACGTTGTGACCTTGCTCTGACCTTCACCTTTAACCCTGACATTCCAAAATCAAATCATGTCTGGCAGTAAGGTAGGGTTCTCTTGTAACATTTTCCAGACACTTTAATAAATATTTATTTGTACTACATTTTATAAGTTTTAATTTGCATTACAGATGAGTTCCAACTTCTGAACCTTTCCGCATACTCTCTATAATTAAAAAACAAATTCAATAGAATTCACTGAACTTTATTAGCACACTTTATTGTTCTCGCAGCTAAAATATTAACAGCGAGACTGAAAAACACAAACTGTTTTCTTCCTCATTTCCTCCCTAATTTGCTCAGCTCTCTTCTATCTTTTCAAACTGCATAACAGACCCAAGGAAAGTGCTATCCACCCTCTTTTACATACAGTAACTTTACAGATGATGATTGGCTAGTCTTGCTATCATTGCACGAGAGAGCACCTCCCGCTCAGACAACACAGCCAAATTGGCTCTCAGAGATTTTCTCCTGGAATCCCAGCCACCGTAGGGATTTGACCTTTATCCTTACAGTCTGATCCGGAGCACAACAGCTAATGGTTGACCAGTTTTTTTTGTGCAAATTGGAGCCAGAATGCACTTAAAGTATGTTTCACAGATACTGTAGATATCCATAGTTATTAAAATGTTTCCACAATGAATTATGCATTATTCTATCCATCCATTATCTGCAGCGCTGGTCTTTTAGGGTCGTGGGGAAGCAGGAGCCAATCTCAGTTGACTTCAGGTGAGAGGGGGCGGGATTACACCCTAAACAGGTCACCCGTCTATTACAGGACTAACACAGACACAAACAACCCTGCACACTCACACTCACACGTATTTAAGATTCACAGTAGACCTAATGTACACATCTTTAAAATGTGGGAGGAAACTGAAGAACCCAGAGGAACCCACACAAAAATGTTAAGAACATGCAAACTTGACAAAGAAGGACAACTTGTGATTCAAACCATGAACCTTCTGGCTTTGAGGTGATGGTGCTGCCTTTAATGCATTATTATTATTATTGCTAATCATTTTTAAGAATTAAAAGACCAAATGCTTCAAAGTTAAATAAAATTTTAAGCAGGAGCACTATATATTGTTATATGAGGAATCTTAACCGACTCTGGGCGAAGGCGGAGTACATCCTGAACAGCTCGCCAGGCCAGGGCAACACACACACAACCATTCGCACTCACACTCACACCTAGGGGCAGTTTGGAACAGCCAATCAGCCTACTGTGCATGTTTTTGGACTGTGGGAGGAAACCGAAGTACTCGGAGGAAACTCACACAAGCACATGGAGAACATGCAAACTCCACACAGAAACGATTTTTATTTTCCATTAAGTGCACAGTTATTCCAGAATCCTGTGTGTATTTTGATCACACATCAAATCAAATGCAGGATGAAAAGAATGTAGTGAGATTTTACACACGCACACACACACACACACACACACACACAAGGACATAAATATGCATATGCATGCTGCATCGATCTCCCATGGAGGTCATACAAAACATCAATCATCAGAAGCACTGTCTGAAGATAACGACCGTCTGCATTTCTTTTTTCATCCATCAGAAATCAGATCAGGAGAAAAACCGCAGCGTCGGCAAAAGCGTACGTTTCTCCCAACACCGGATTGGATGTGTGGGAAGGATCTGTTTCTGTAGGAAATCCCGGTTTCTAGTGCTTTTGCTCAAACGTGCACACACACACACACACACACAAACACACACACACACACACGCACACACACACACACACACCACATGGCACATATTTCTACCTTCTGTCATGTTTATATCTTGTGAAGAACCAGACAGAACCGGTTTTACTTTAATAAAAATAATGAAGGGATAAATCCTGCATAGCAGCACTGATGATAAATCATTATATACAATCGATCTTTTTTTCTCGTAAGATTTATTTGGGGCTTAATTTTATGTATGAGGAATAATTTCAGAACAATATTAACTCATTCTTAAAAAAAATAATCAGGTGGGTTTTTTAAAGGTCCATAATTCATGAAGCTTTGCAAACAAACAAACAAAAAAACTAGAATAGAATGTACATACAATATAAAATGAAAATATATAAAATAGAAATTTGAGTGTGAATTGTTGTGTGTGTTGGCTCTGTGATGGACTTTCGATTCGCCCAGAATCGGCTGATATGTCCCCATGACCCTAGAGGTTCGGCAGACCTATCTCTCTATATCTCCTTTATATATTACATACTTTTTATATAGATCTTACCAGGGTTGTGAGGAGCCTATCTCAGCCAACTGATGAGTCTAACATCTCATCAGTGGTTAGCACGTCTGCCTCACAGCAAGAAGGTCCTGGGTTCGATTCCCACGCTCGGGGGTGTTTGTGTGGAGTTTGCCTGTTCTCCGTGCTTGCGTGGGTACTCCAGTTTCCTCCCACAGTCCAAAAACATGCACAGTAGGCTAACTGGCTGTTCCAAATTACCCCTAGGTGTGAGTGTGAGTGTGAATGGCCTGGTGAGCTATTCAGGGTGTACCCCACCCTTGCCCAGAGTTGGCTGAGATGGGCGTCAGCCTCCCCGCGACCCTAATCAGGATTAAGCGGCTTAGAAAATGAACGAATGAATGAATGAGTTTAGAAAAAATAAAACTCTAAATACTGTACAGATATTTTAAAATGTTTTCATTCTAAGCCATATTTGAAGTATCCAGGATTCACAGGGAAACGTTAATGCTTAATGAAGCGTACAGCGTACAGTTTCACAGTAAAACTTTGTTTCATGTTTTAGACGGATCTTTTCCAGTAATCCTCGAAGGAAATCTCTAACATGGAGACTGTGCGTCCTGTACGGTCTTCTAGGACCGAATGTCCGGGCCTGACAAATGAGATTGATTTAGGTGGGCTCCTCTTCTCATCCTGAGGGAATATGGGTATCGATAACCTCCACCAGCACCGTACATGTCTCTCATTGCCGCTATCGATTGGGTTGAACTCGGTGGCGTGTCACCCAAGACACTGTTGCTGATTGCCTGCTTGTCACTAAAGCCGCCGGTAGGGTCAAGCCCCCTGTGCATTACGCCCAGCCTGGGTTATTATTATTATTCGTGAGAGAAAAAAACAACACTCCAGGAGATTGTGTCTATGCCTACACGTTTGTTCAGGCTGTTGGAGAGACAGAGGCACTCTTCACTCGCACAGGCTGGCAAGAGATTGTCCAGGACAGCAGACAGACAGTGAGAAAGTGCCAGGACTCTTGAGTGACTTGCTTATGTTCCCAGCAGATGATCAAAGCTCAGGGGAGCAGGACTGACGCCAAGGTCCCAGCCCTCTTGTCTCTGTATGGATTTGCTGAGACCTCCGAAAGTGTGAACGCGGCACGTAAGCAATTACTTTGAAGTAGGATGCTTAGACATTAGCGAGAAGTGCATCTGTTGTTGCTGCCAATGCTATATTGTCGTATATTTATGCCAAATCGAGAAAGAAATGCATCAGCATATTCCTACATAAAGCCCAAACACTCAAATTAGATTTAGAAGATTTCTGAAAAGGATGCGTCTGCTCATCTCAAATTCTAAGCAGGAAACCTCTGATGGAGAAACATCGATATCACCGATCTGCCCTCTTTTCATTCTTTTCAATCCAGTCTTTTTTCTCGCTCTCTGTCTCTCTGGTGTGTGCTGTCAGCAAATTTACGTTGGTGAGAACGATGGCCTGCATGTACGGGAATTATTCATCAAGTCTCTACTGGTTACCCAAATACTCCAAACAGGCTTAGTGTACACTACCTGACTATCAAAATCTCAGAATCTCTCAGAATATTTTCATGCTATACGATTATTCTTAACAGTGTAGCACTGAGCCCTCTATATAATACTGTACATGGTCAATATTGTGTGCAAAAATAATGAAAAATAAAACAGCTGCAAGCAGCAATTCCCAGGGTCCAAGCAGGTGACTAATGAAAGGCACAGGCTGTGATGAAGAGGAAGATGAGGTAATGACACAGAGATAAGATGACACAAAAAGAAGTGAAAATCTCACAGAGTGGATTTTTACCCTAAAAGAGAAAAATAATTATAATTAATAATAATAATAATAATAATAATAATAATAATAATAATAATAATAATAATAATAAAATAATAATAACAATCATAATAATAATAAATAATAATAATAAATAATAATAAATAATAATAATAATAGGCGGCATGGTGGCGCAGTGGTTTGCATGTCCGCCTCACAGTAAGAAGGCCTGGGTTCAATTCCCAGACTCGGGGCGTTGCTGTGTGGAGTTTGATGTTTTCCCTGTGTTTGCGTGGGTTTCTTCCAGGTACTCCGGTTTTCTCCCACAGTTCAAAAACATGCACAGTAGGCTAATTGGTTGTTCAGGGTGTACCCCGCCCTCGCCCTGAGTCAGCTGAGATGGGCGCCAGCCTGCTCGCGACCATAATTAGGATTAAGCGGCTTACAGAATGAATGAATGAATAAATTATAATCCTGCTAACAAACACACAAACCGAGAGTAAAGCATAACCACCTCAGCAGAGGGAATGTGGAGGAAGGTCTGGACACAGGCAATGTGAAACTGGAGGTATTGTGAAAAAAAGCAAAGGCGCCCAAACAACCCTTTTGGTTTTCATTTCATACTCGCTCTACAACACGAATGTGTAGATGCACAGTAGATGCACGGATGATAAACTGGGTTCAGGGATCTGCTGCGCGTGCCAGGAGAAGAACCTTTTTAAGAGCTATTCTTGCCCTAGCTGTAAAGCGGTTCGCACCATGGACTTCATCTCCAAGAAAATTAAGAACGCTTGAACACGAGGGTCTCCGTGGTGTAATGTGGTTCAAACTCAAGGCTAAAATCATGTAGCGTTCACTCGATTTAAGCAGCTGGGTTTGTGGTCAAGCATAGTGTTGGGATTGATTTGCTAAAATGTGCTGGCTTATCAAATGGAGGCTTAATCACATTAATCACATACTAATAGGTGCTTTTTGCCAGAGTGGCAGCTCGGGATAGATAGTGATGTGTTTGTGGGTTTGAATTGAAGGACTTACTTCATGCACAACAGATTAAAACTGAGCCATATCATTACAGTCAGAGGTTGCATTAGCTCAACATGTTATTACTATTGGATAGGCCAGGTCAAGTGGGATCGTTTTGGCGGGTTTTTTTATGACTTAAAAATCATATGGTAATTGAGATGGTAATCATCTTTATTTCTGAATTTATTGGAGCCCAATTCAGTTCAGTACATTCATTTATTCAATTATCCATCCTACTAGGGTTGCTCGAACCCATGACCTTCCTGTTGTGAGCTTAACTACTACGCCATCATGCCACTTGTCATGGAACTGTGGGAGGAAACCAGAGTACCTGGGGGAAACCCATACAAGCATGAAGAGAGAATGCAAACTTCACAAAGAAACGCCCTTGACAAGCCTTGGACTCAAACCCAATACCTTCTTGCTCTGAGGCAGATGTGCTAACCATTACGCCACTGTGCCACTGGTCTTTGGACTGGGGGAAGAAAGCAGAGTACACAGAGGAAGCCCATATAAGCATTGGGAGAGCACACAGAAACATCTCCGTTCAATCGAATGCCAGTAAAGTGATGTGATCTAATCCCCTGCTTACATTGCAACTCTGTCTTTTTTTTCTGAACTATTACAAGTGACTGAACAAGTGTGTTTGTGTGTATGAGGTTGGAGTGTGTCTTACACTTGGCTGGCAGTATGACAGCTCCAGTAGGTGAGGCCATTACCAGCACAGCCGGCCCCTCTGTGGGTACCTGCCTCTCAGCCGGTTAGTGACACATGGTGGGAAATGAAATGGCAGATGAGATTTGAAGTGCTTAGTGGACTAGGATGGTCAGCTGCCGTCGCGATCTCCCCATGGAACCCTGGCAACAACCACAGCTACTGATCGCCTTTAATCGTTTGGCCTGGCAGACAAAGCATGGCGACTTTTACACCTTTCACAGAGAATGCTGGAATTACTGATCGTTCACTGTGTGTGTGCGTGTTGTTACAGTCTCAATTATAATCACTGTATACAGTAGTTGGAGAATAGTTTCTGAGCTAGAAATTAGCCTTTTTCTGAACATAAAGGAATTTGCACACCCGCCTCACAGAAAGAAGGTCCTGGGTTTGAGTCCCGGGCTCAGGCGTTTTTGTGTGGAGTTTGCATGTTTTTCATGTGCTAGTGTGGGTTTCCTCTGGGTACTCTGGTCTTCTCCCACAGTTCAAAAACATGCACATTAGGTTAATTGGCTGTTCCAGATTGGCTCCAGCCTCCCTGCGACCTTAATAGGATTACACGTTTCAGCAAAGGGAGAGTAAAGGAATTATTTTGTGCATAAACAGTAAATAAATAAATAAATACACAAATACAGCACTGGCGTATAACCATAGATTAATATTAACATCATAATGCAAAATGAAGTCAATATTCTAACACACTTTACTTATACGATAGGCCACAGAAGTCAAACTCATTTTTTGTGGCCCGCGAGTGCTTTCAAATTAAATGATTATGGTACATTCTTTACATCAACCATTACCAGGAAATGTAATTCATCATCCACCCACTAGGTGGAAGCAACATATTTCAGGTAAACATCTGGTCATTCAGATCGAAAGCTAGCTTGTCGCTATTAAGCATCGTCAGGAATGGAAAGTGAATAAAAGATAATTGGACAAATACCTAAACTCATAAGTTTCATGGAGATTTCATGGTTGCCTTTTTTAAATAGATGTTTGGTGATTATTCATAGATGTTTTGTGATGTGGCCCTCAGTGAAAATCAGTTTGACCCCGGACAGCTCGCCAGACCATCGCAGGGCCAACACACACACAACCATTCACACTCACACTCACACCTAGGGGCGATTTGAAACAGCCAATTAGCCTACTGTGCACGTTTTTAGACTGTGGGAGGAAACTGGAGTACCCAGAGGAAACCACACGAGCACAGGGACAACATGCAAACTCCACACAGAAACACCCCGAGCCCAGTAATCGAACCCAGGACCTTCTTGCCACCCCTGTATGCTAAACATGTTAGCCCTATTAGCAATGCTAGAAGAGAAAAAGCCTGTATCCAACCCACTGAATACCATCAACAATCAATTAAATTGTATTATGTTTACCACCAATATTATTTGTATCACCTATAGAGCTCATTTAGATGGCAGCGCTTCACTCTAGTTCATACATTAGCTGTAGATGCTCCTCTAACAGCAGTATTATGCACACAAATGCCATTTGGAGTTAACTTGATCCCTTCTGCTCCAGCGAGTAACAGAGCCTGCGTCTGATTTCCAGTACAACAGCACTCCAGTCGGTCCGCTGAAGTAAAAACAGCTCAATCCAGTCTCGAATTAAAGGAGGAAGGTAGGAAGAGGAGAGGAAGGGTGGGCGAGAGGAAGGAAAAGGAAGGAAGCTAGATCGAAAGCAGCAGGGTTAGATTAGTATGCCGTGGGGGAAATGCGGCAGGCGTGAGAATTCACCCTGAACACTTGCGCTTCAGCGGCATCGTATTATACCAGCACAAACTTGACAACAATATAGGCATGAAGGTAAATAAAGTGACATGGGGGAAGAGGGTTTGAGGAGGAGGAATGAAAGACAGACAGAGAAAGAGAGAAAGAATGAGAGAGAAACCACACATGAGCATGAGTCTGTTTGACTCGGGCTTTTGATAGTGTTGCCATAGCGACCGGGAGCCAATTTCCAGAGCGTCGTCATCACTATGACTGCTCCTGTGGAAACGTAAGGATAAAAATAGATGCTGAGGCCAGAAGAACAAAGCGCTATTTAAAAGAACACAAGGGAGGAAGAAAGAAAGAAAGAAAGAAGGAAAGAGGGAAAGAAAGAAAGAAAGAGGGAGAATGAAAGGAGAAGAAAGATGAAGAAAGAAGACGACTGGATGGATGGATGAATGAATAGATGGATGGATGGATGGTTGGATGAATGAATAGATGGATAGATGGATGCTGGCGAGCAGGAAGCAAGAAACGATTTTGAAATGGTGGTGCTTTGATTGACGTGGCATGTGCGCAAGGAAACCCCTCTGTTAGTGAGGTTTAGTTGAAAGCAACAGCGCCGTCTGGGCTGCGTGAGATGAGGGCTTCCTCATAGGCCTGCTTCCCCCCCTTTCCACACAAAACACACACACACACACACACACACACACACACACACATACACACACAGTGCTGACCAATAGCCAGGTTTAGAATGCCTTCTGATAGAAATGTGTTAGTTCTGCTAATACGTTATAAATTAGCCCATTTAGCGCCCTATATTATTTAATGACAGATTTAAAAAGTTATTAGCGTTATACAGGAAAATGAGGTCATGCTATCTCTCCCCCTTCATGCTTTCATTCATTAGTTAGCCACATTAAAATGCTTTTAATATTAATTATTCTTAAAAGCTTTAAATTGTTTGATTTATGCATCTTTCCAGCTTCTTATATGTTAACTCTTAGCACAAAGTCCTAGACAACAATTTACAACAATTTTTATTTTTTTTTACACCAAGGCGATGCTGGATCAGTGCTCCTTGGGCATTTCTGTCCCCTGAGGTTGCCAGTGTAATCACGTACAAGCCTCATACTCCCTCAGCATCAGTGTAATTTAATTAAGCATGAAGATCTGTAATTAGAAATGTATGTGTAGATATTCTTCCTTGTTCCCTGTCCTCCTCATATAAAGGTCTACTGGCACTCCAGGATTTGAACCCGATCCAAAGCCAGGGTCTGGGAACATCCGAGGTGTTTTTATTTTAAAGAGTAGGCTATTTGACCTTTTATTAGTCTACATAAAGAGAAGAAGGCTCGCTTTGTCTGAAACTTATTCCATGACATTTCAGCGTAAAAAAACAAACAAAAAATAAATTAATTAATGGAACTCCATGTTAAATCTTATTACAGTGCTTCAGTACACAGTAGCAGTGCTTTTTTTCCCTACGTCTGCCAAGGAGGTTATATGTTACCTGCAGGTTGTGTGTTTGTTTTTCAACAGGATTAAGCAAAAAATATTATGTGCGGATTTTTAATGAAATTTTTTATCAGAGGCGGAAGTTTGGACATGGAAGACTTCATTAGAGTTCAGAGATGATCCGGCTAAAATTCTGGATTCAGGATTTTTTTAAAGGATTCTTTAACATTATGAGATTTTTTTTGGAAGTATCATGTTATAGCAGGTCCAGCAGGGGGTGGTGTGTACGCTCGGTTATTTTTGCTAAGTTATTTATGGATTTTTATGAAATTTGTACCAGAGGCGGGGCTTTGGACAAGGAGGACTTCATTAGAATTTGAAAATGATCCGGATCACATTCTGAACACAGGAAGGTTTTAAAGGGATAATTTAACATTGTGAGATAGGACAATTTTTGACATTTTGGTGACATTTGGGAGATTGCTAGACTTGGTGGAGGTTTTGCATTCTCTAAGTGCTCTTGTGTGTGACATATTTATAAAGTAAAAATGAAAAATGCCTTTATTAACCCTGGAATCTGTACGCTAATCTGAAGGCAGTATGAGCAAATCAATTTCAAGACCAAATCAAAACAACTCAGATACCAAATATTTATTCAGCAGCAAACCCAGTGGACACTGGACACACACAAGCATCCCTGATCCAATTTACTTCAGTTTTAAATGCGACGACATAATAATCATCTGTACATTATATTACACGAGCCAAAACCTTGTCGAAATCTCAGTAGTTCACAGCTCAACATCCAACCTGCAGAAACACACAGCTAAAACTGTTAACTGCCTGAATAAGTCGGACTAGCACTCGCCGGATCTCCTGTAGTAACGTTAAGATGAAATCGCAAGTTGTGTTAGATGATGTATATCCACAGCTATAAACTGTAGATAAAGCTATATATAAACACTTGGGATAATGTGTAAATGGTGACCTCTCTAGTTTGCTAAAAACATGTACTATATGAATTACCAAATGCTAGCTAGCTCATGTAGTTCAAGTTATCAAAAATCCAGTATGTTCCTCAGATCGAGAACTCCTCTGGATTAGCTGTGCAAAAAAAAAAAAAAAAAAAATCAATTTTAAAGTAACTACCCATCAGTCACTTGATATACTTTTACGTCAGTCATTTTCCTGATCATTACTTTTACATTTACTTTTATTCAAGTGAATTATTACTGCAGTCTGCCGCTGCAATAAACTAACAGCCCGAGTCAGCCTGATCTGAGATCATCCATGGGCAGGTATGGCGGTAGAAGCTCCTGGGGGACGTGCCTGAAGTGATGCAGCTGGCTTGGCTGTTTTGGTGTTGTGCTAATGGGATACCCAAAAACCCATCTGTTGTTGTCCTCCATATACCATCCATCCCTCTATGCCCACCCCAAAGTTTCCACAGGCCCACCTGGGTCTAACAGGAGCATCTGGGCTGTATCTAATTCTGTACAGAAAATCATGTGTACCTACAGATATAAGAAAGCACGGCCTCCATGTTCATGGAATGACAGAAACACCAGGGCAAGGAAGCTTTTATTGTACGTCTTGTGGTAAGATGAGGTTGTTGTTGTTGTTGTTGTTTATTTTAGCATATTAGAGCAGTACTGTTTATAATGCAGCTGAAATGCTCATTATAGACCTCAATAAAGGCTACAAGAAATGTACTAAATTATGCCTTCAGGGAGAAAATAGCACATGGTAATTATGTATAGTTATAACGATGGCCATTATTTTTCAGCATGTTTTTAATCTTAGCATGTTCTGTTCAAATTAATATGCATGGGAGCACAGCAGAGGAAAATCATTCTATTACTTGAGAAATCGAAAGCAAAACCAAAAAGGAAAAACAATTCATTCATTCATTTATTCACTGAGCCGATTTATCCTACAGAGGGAGGCTGGAGCCTATCTCAGCCCACTCTGGGCAAAGGAGGGGTACACCCTGAACAGCTTTCTTATCCTTTGGGTCAAATTACACACAATCATTCACACTTACACTCACACCTAGGGGCAATTTGGAACAGCCAATTAGCCTAATGTTCTTTTTTGGATTTTAGGAAACTGGAGTACCTAGATGAAATCCACACAGGCACGAAGAAAACTTCACACAGAAATGCTCTCGCCAAGCCCACGACTCAAAACCAGGATCGTCTTGTTGTGAGGCCGAGGTGCTAACCACTACACCACCGTGCCTCCCTATAAGAAAACGCCCTTTGTCGTATCTTATACCCGATCGTACCTTAGTTGGCTGAGATCTGGCAGGAGCACAAGCCTCCCTTCGACCCGAGGAGGATTAAGCAGTTTGTCAAATGAGTGATGATGACTAGCTGTATAATTATTCATTCATTCATTCATTTCCTGAACCAGAGCAGAGTACACCCTGGACAGTTCGCCAGACCATGGCAGGGTGCTGTATAATTATTGTTGGGGAAATTTAACTAAAACAAGTACGTTTTGCTTTGATGTATACGGTATTAAGAACCATGGTTTTGACATTTACAGCTATTGATTTCTATTGTTGCTTATCTGAGCCACTGTATGTTCTCATAAAGTTTTATTAAAGAACAAAGTGGATATCTAAAAAAAAAAAAAAAGATTTGTATTATTAATGTGAGTTCCATTTTAGTTCTTTGAGGCTTTTCCTCACATTAATTAATTTGGGAGGTAAAATTCAATCACATAAAGGTCAGCAATTATAGGAAACTGCACAATGTAGTAAATTACATATTTTAGAAGGAGTAATAATTAATGCTGCTTCATGATTTATCATGATGCTAATAATATTAACCTAAAGGTCATAACATAGATCAAGTATGTTATGACCTTTAGGTGATGTGTTGAAGGTTTTTGTCAAACATGGAGGTCTGGAGAGTTGGGCCTGGTCTTGGTATCTCGGGCCTGCGTTCTCCAGCGCGCGCGGTTATGATGCTGATCCTGATGTGCGTGTTCCACTTTCTCTTGTTCAACATTAATGGACTCTCTCTCTCTCTCTCTCTCACTCTCTCTCACTCTCTCTCTTCCCAGCTTGATCCTGCTTGAACACTGTCCCCTGCTGGTCGATTTTCTTTTCAACGACCACGTGGATGGAATAAATGATTGTATGGTTTGCTGCCTGGGTTTGAGGCTGTAATCACACAGGCAGTTCAGATTCCAGCTGTTAGGAAAATTAATTATGTGTTATTCTTCCACAGTATTTAAATCGTCCATGCTGTTTGGAAGAATTACCTGATTTCTACATTTTATTACTATTAAAAATACTAAGTTATTCATTCTCCTTAATAAAGATATTCCTGTATTCAGATTAAATGTACTATTTAGTGCTGTGAACATATGCATTATATACAATCACACAGCACTTGTTTATGTTTTTCTTTTTTAATCTGTAAAACTATTTCACACATGTGGTGCAGTACCTCTAACATCCTGCAGGGTGTCTCCAACATCCGTCCACTGTCAGGAGTGTATCCGTCAGTCTCTTGCCAAGCATCTCCCTCTCCTCCTGGACACACACACACACACACACACACACACACACACAGAATCCTATTAGTGTCACAGGGAGGCTGGAGCCTCTCACACTCACACCTAGGGGCAATCTGGAACAGCCAGTTGGCCTAATGTGCATGTCTTTGGCAGGAAACCCACACGAGTACAGGAAGAACATGCAAACTCCACACCGAAACACCCTCGCCAAGCCTGGGACTCGAACCCATGACCTTCTTGCTGTGAGGTGGACGTGCTAACCGCTATGCCACCGTGTCGAAAATATAAGAAACAATAAACATAATACTGAGAGGAGATCAATAATTAAAGTTATGCGTAGGTTTTAAAATTGCAGACGTAAAAGATGACTTGAAATATTCTTAAGTCTGTTCGGTCCATGAAGATGAATGATCGCTGAGCTGTCTGTCCACAGGCAAGAGGCGGAAATCCTTGCTCCAATTTGGAATGAAATAGACACCAAGGACACCGAGTGCCAAAGGGGAAGTGCAGCACTGATTAAAGGGGGGGAGCTGCAGTACAGGGTAGGATAGAGGAAATAAACAGGTTCAGGTGCTAAAGACGAGACTCAAGCTGTGCTGCAGGATTAAGGATGTTACTTTAAATGCACTCTTGAGCAACAGTGCAGAGTATATTCAGCACTCAGCAATTTCCCAACAGCTACAGGAATAAATACCCAGCAAACGTTCAGCATCGCTGGACATCATTTATTCTAACATGAATAAAGCTTAGATTGTCTTTCTAGCCACACAGAGCACCTGCTCATCATCTCATCATTCTGGGCATATGACGTACTTCCTATTCCACAAATACATCAATAATAATAATAATAATAATAATAATAATAATTCATTCATTTACCAAACCTCTTAATCATGGCCGAACCTGGGAGAAGGTGGGGTACACCCTGAACAGCTCTCCAGTCCATCGCGGGCCAACACACACACAAGCATTTACACTCACACCTATGGGCGATTACCGCCCTCGCTGAGCCCGGAATTTAGACTAAGGACCTTCTTGCTGTGAGGCAGACGTGCTAACCACTACACCACCGTGCTGCCCACCACCACCACCAACAACAACAACAACAACAACTATAATAATAATAATAATAATAATAATAATAATAATAATAATAATAATAATAATAATAA
>JBCNYH010000026.1:2989915-3003936 GCA_039654325.1 Tandanus tandanus
AAAAAGAGTGTGTGTGTGTGTGTGTGTGTGTGTGTGTGTGTGTGTGTGTGTGTGTGTGTGTGTGAGAGAGAGAGAGATGGAGAGAGATGGAGAGAGAGAAGGTTCTTCCTTCTTTCAGTCACTCTCATACATCCTTCAGCAAATGACCTATGAGTTATGTATCATGATTTTTTACCACTGCTCTCTCCCTCTCTGTCTCTCTCTCTCTCTCTCTCTCTCTTGCTCTCTCTCTCTCTCTCTTTCTCTCTCTCCATTCATCATCGATCTCTTCTTCTACTTATCTGCCAAAACCCAGCAGGTTGTTGAGGACTTGAAACACATTGCCTTGATACCCTAGTGCTCGCACCTCAAGTGCTGGAGCCAGCATTAATTTGAGTGCTCCTGTTTTCACATTTCTGAATCGTGGGTGTTGACAGGGTCACAGTCATGGACACCCCCCCTCCACAAGCCCCACCCCCCACCGCACCCATTCACCCCAACTATCTGTGCAAATTGCTCAGAGCCTAGTCAGGAAAACACAGCAGCTTTAACCCAGGCCTGTCGGATAGAGTGGATCTCTGTAGCCAAATCGGCGGATCAGTTGTTTTTTTAGAAGGAAAAATCAAGCAGACTCAGTACACATGTTATGCGAAAGAGAGAAAAGAGAGAAAGAGAGAGAGAGAGAGAGAGAGAGAGAGAGAGAGAGAGAGAGAGAGAGAGAGAGAGAGAGAGAGATGTAAAGACCTGAGGCAAAAAGAAAAGAAATCACACCATTTGCAGTCATACACCACCCACAGTGCTGGCATGCAGTTGGAGTCATTACATTTTCACTTGCCACACCATAAAACTGCATATTCACATGTCTCTACATAATGCAAATAAGATGTACTACTATGAGCAATATCAGGTGGTACTTAAAGGCATGGAAGGTGACATTCAACATACTACTAAAGCTAGCATGCTAATTGACAGCTGTGAGTATTAACCATAGCCATGTTCATTGATTACATTAACCATGATCATGTTCGGTGAATTCTTGCATGTGAATCAGACATGAGATCATCGGATATGACAATAACACCACCGCTGGCTCTAGTTCACAGGTTCCCAACCCTGGTCCTGGACGACCCCCTGCCTTGCACATTTTTGTGCTTTCCCTGTTCTCAATATACCTGGTTTAACTAATTATCTAATTAACAGCTCTTCATGACTAAAGTGAATGTGATTAAAATATGCAGGACAGGAGGTCCTCCTGGACCAGGGCTGGGAATCTCTGCTCTCGTGGACTCATCCTCCCAAAGTAATCAGGCGATGCACATTAAACTGTTCTGGAAGTGTGGCACTGAAAACTGCAAACTTAACTATTTTGACCACGCCCCCACTGCGTTCATCCAAAGTTTTCATGATGCACCCTACAACCTGGACAGCTCAACAGTCCATTGCAAGGCCAACACATAGACAGCCACTCACACCAAGGGGCAAATTAAAACAGCCTACTGTACATGAATCTGAAATATAGGAGGAAATACAGAGGGGAACCCATGCTGGCACAACCTCCACATGCTAACCTGTATGCCATGTCTGATAATGCCTCATTTTGCCTCATATTAAGCAACAGGGATTTTTTGGGAATTCAGGATTTTTTTTCCATGCATGGATCATCAACAAAATCACACAAACAACCAAACCAACACGGATGAAAACATATATAAGAATAAAAGAATATGTAATTCATGTCGATTGTTTGTAGAGAACATAGAATATAAATCAAACCAAACACTGAATTTAACCAGAAACATTTATTTATTTAGTTACTTACTTACATATTTATTTATATTTTCAGAGCAGTGTGAATCACACTCATGAACCATTTTGTTCATTTTCCTGTTTTTTCATTCCCTGTAACCTTCCTAATTCCTGCCAGAGATACTCAGCACTAGCTTTAGTGTTACTGTACAATGTAAAAAGGACTCAGTAGCTTTTTCCTCAAGGGAATTAAGATTATGAGGCCTATTGATCTTTGTCAGCCACTCACAATTTCAGTCTCTTAAATAAGGCATAAAATGAGCTAGTTCAGTTTTGACCGCGTGTCAGTTTAGTGCTTAAAATGTATTCCAAGTAATGTGAAAACAAGAGCTAAAACATCATTATATCTCATGAAATGACTGCAAGGTATGTGGAGGAAAAAACAGACATTTTGGAGAGAGAGAGAGAGACAGAGAGAGAGAGAGAGAGAGAGACAGAGAGACAGAGAGAGAGAGAGAGTTATTCAAAATTAATAAATAGCATTATACCAAATCACAAACTTTAAAAGATATTAAACAAGCCCAACTTTTGTGATATCACATGATATTACTGTGGGATCAAATGTGGGTTTTTATCTTCCAGTCAAGCAAAGCTTCCTGTCTCCGTATTGATATATTCTCTTTTTATTTCCTCTGTTCAATGAAAATGCATCTCCTTCCACTAAAAAGCCTGCAATAAAAGCTATGGCAATAAAACTGAAGAGTACACTGAGCAGTAGCGCGTGCCGAACTGCCACAGCAGATATCATGAAAGAAAGAAAAAATACGATCACAAAGAAGGGCAAGGGAGAGTTCAGCTATTATTCAGCTGATTGGAATTTAATATAAGCTAATCTTTTTTCATCTAATGAAAGCTGTGGTTAATTATAAAGGAGGGTGGCACAAAGATGAATTACTCTGCCGTCATTCTAATTTTAAGAACCATTTGGCGTAGATGAAAGCCTTTACAATTTGTAGTTTTGCCGTTCTTGATAACTCCATATTGAAGTGCATTAAATGTCATAGAGTATCTGATGGAATAGAAGTTTCGTCTTGTAAAAACGAACCCCTTTACAATCAAATATCATTGAGTTTATATAATATGTTCTGATTATAGACAGCAGATCTGATTTACAATATGAAAGCAATCATTTTAGTTGCAGCCCTGTGGAATTCACATATGTCGTATCAATGTGCACCCACATCTGCGTAAAGACTGCGTATTCCACGACGCTCCGGCTTCTCCAGCTTTGTGTCCCCATGCAAACTCAATCAGAAGCTCAATTATGGGACATTCAGAAGTGTGAGTTAGCGTAGCACCTTCTGGCTTTTTTCTGTAATTGCATCTCAGACTATCCTCTAGGAGGATCCATTAATCATGCTGAGCAATTCTCTGACATGAATCTCAACTTTCTCTGCTGCTGCCAAGGCGTGATTAGTGGCTAACCTCGGGGCATGTGCTGGCACCCTGTCAAACTGCTGATATGCAGATGAGCTGTCAAGTATGAACTGAAGATAAATTTAGACACAATAGCACAATTTTTTTTAAACAAATTAACCGCATTTGTTAAATATTTATTCACACTTTGTTACATGCTAATACCTGTAAGATGCTCATGTTTGACAATTAAATAAATATATTTCAACAAATTACCCACATTCAGTGAATATCAGTTCAACAACTCGATCACAACACGCTTAATGAATTTCTTATGATTAGCACCTAGCTGCAGAGATTATTGATAGAGATTAACCTGTTGGCTATTTTACTGTTAGATTGCTTAGTATATTATGGCGGCGTGGTGGCGAAGTGGTAAGAAGAGATGCTGGGTAAACTGAAGGATTTGGGCAACATGATTCTGCGAAGTGGTAAGCACACCTGCCACACGGTACGAAAGTCCCAGGCTCGGCAAGGGCAACTCTGTGAGGAGTTTGTATGTTCTCCCCATGCTTGCGTGGGTTTCCTCCAGGTACTCTGGTTTTCTCCGACAATCCAAAAGCATGCACATTAGGTGAATTGGATGTTACAAATTGCACCTAGGTGTGAGTGTGAGGGTGAATGGCTGTGTGTGTGTGCGCCTGTGTTGGCCCTGCATTGGACTTCCAAGCTGTTTAAGGTGTACCCTGCTTTTGCCCAGAGTTGGCTGAGATAAGCTCCAGCCTTCCCGCGGCCCAAGTAGGATTAAGTGGCTTAAGCGATGTAAATTAGATAGTTTTGTTTTTAGATAGTTTCGTTTTTTTCTGGTTTTGTAGTTAACAGAACACTTCATACAAAATATTACAATGATTTACATAAGTTGGAATATTTGCATCAGAGTCCTTCCTACCCCAGAGCGGTAATGATGGAAGACCATGTTCTCTTTGTTATGAAGAAGTGTGTGGTCTGGACCGATCCTGTGCACCTCCGGCTGTGCAGGCATGTTGGACCAACGCCAAAGAACAAAACACACAACAGAAATTTTGTATTTTGCAGATTACAGCTCTTCACTCTCGAAATGCGCCCCTGTGGCACTTCTGCTGCCTGGTAAACAATGCATTATCACAAAGAACCACCTTCTCAATCAAGAAGCAACTACTTGTGCTGTTTTTGGCAGCTAACACAGGTTTTCATCATGGACACAGGAAAAGTCAGATAACTATTGTGTTTTTAATTACTGTAAGCCTGCACTGAGAAAATAGAAGTGCTATGTAGCCAACATTGCTCACCACCACACTGGTTCATCCCTCTGAAAAAATACAAAATAAAAAATAAAAAATTAAAACTGTGACAAGCTTTACAGGTTATTTGCAGTTTCTGGCTAAGTACAGCACCAACGCTGACTTGCAAGATTGTATTGATTAATTATACCTGGGAAGGAAAGTGCCTGGTTAGGTGAAGACCAAAAAAAAATAAAAAATCCATATTCTTATCACCACATAATGGAAAAAAGTCTTTTTAGAAAATCTTGTTATCAACCAGAGCAGTCAGAATATCTCTCTGGGATGAATGCTGTTCATTTCTTCTTCGCTAAAGATGAGATTAATAGGCATATCCAAACATGAGTACGTTACAGTAACGATTCCAGCTACAGACATTTCCTCGACACTCAACAGCTTCTCTATCAGGCAAGAAAAAAACGGTGAATGTCTGAATGAAATTAAATTCCAGGTATGACTGGCTTCAGTACAAGTTCATTCATCATACTCAACAGCAATGACAAATCACTCCTTTTAAACAATTACCCTATTTACTTCATGGTTTGGGTCTACTTACAATTTGGCTAATTAACCTGACAATTTTTATGATGAAACACGGCTGCTCATAAGAGGTTTTTTTTTTTCCCGTGAGGTGATGATCACATACACTGACACTGATATGATTGTTTCCGTGTTTTTATAAGACATGGTCTCTATTCAGCATGGCATATGCTCGGTTAAAACATTTCTTGGCACCATCAATTCAATTTGGCTCATTTTACTGTAATGCTTCCTTCTAAAATCAGCCCTACTCAGTTGGCAACTAAAAGTATAATTCGGGCTCAATAGCGATTCAACTAATAACAAGACTGGTTTTATTTCACTATTTTAGTTTTTTATGTTATTCGCAGTCTAATAGCCCGCCATCCTCAGACAGGCAGAATAAATTGTCTGAAATGCTGAAATTAATTGTTTAATTTCTTTTCTATCTTTGAGCATTATGGCAAACATATTGAGCGTTTGAGGGGCTGATGAGTTTGTTTTGTGGTTGCTGAATTTCAAACCCAGAATTTTATTAGAATTATGTCTAAACAGTGCCCCACTCTGCCCCCCAAAGCTCATGTTTCCTGGCTGTTTGAGTGACAATCTGTTTTGTAAATAATCTTAAATTAAAAGGACACACACAACAATAAATCAAACGTTAACAATGATGTACAAACACTCTGACTTATTATTATCATTATTATTATTATTATTATTATTATTATTAATAATAAGAAGAAGAAGAAGAAGAAAAAGAAGAAGAAGAAAAAGAAGAAGAAGAAATGTGACTAGTCTATTAATATTCATCTGCCAAACTGCTTTATCCTATTAGGGTCACGAGGAGTTTGGAACCTATCTCAGCCGACTCTGGGTAAAGGCACGGTACACCCTGAACAACCCACCAGTCAATTGCAGCATCAACATGCACACAACCATTTACATTCCATCTCATACCTAGGAACAATTTGGAACAGCTGGTTAGCCTAGTTGGGAGGAAAGTTGGAGAAAACCCACATAAGCACGGGGAAAACATACAAACTCCACACAGAAACACCCTTGCCGAGCCTGGGACTCGAATCCTTCTTGTTGTGATGTGAAGGTGCTAACCACCACACCACTGTGTCGGCCAAATCCAATAACATTTTCTTGGAGTTTTTAACTTTTCAGTTGGCTGGTGTAAATTCCTGCAAGGCTTTTTGGACAGTTATGCATTCTTTGCCTCCTAAAATGCTATGACTTGGCAACCTCTCTGATAGAAAAAAAACCCTTTGCCATGCACAGAAACTTTGGGTTCCCCTGCAGAAAAACCAGCCAAGAACCCTTAAAGGTGCTGAATCTAGTTTGTTACTGTAAAATAATTCAAGAATTTAGAAAGATATGTATAATGTGGTTCAGAGACACATGAGAGAAGCCAAGAAACCATACATAAGCGGTCCAGGTTCAGACTTGCATCACATTATTCCTCTGCCTCTGTAATTGATGGCAAGCCTTCTTGGAAACCTCTAACTTCTTGATTGTTTTTTGTCTTCTAAGCATTTTTCGTTATCATCTGATGCACAAACAATATCAAGCCAAACACCAGTGATCTGGAAATCTAATAATATAAACATGGATGAATTAACCTGTCTAAAATCACATATTATGGAAATGGATTAAATGTTATAGCTTTATACTTTATATAACTACCTCAAAACCAAGACTGTGGGAAATAGGAATCTCTGCTCTATCAATAAAAAACCCCATAGGAGCAGGTATACGGTACCTTAATATTTATCTAGTACAAAAGCACTCATATGGGACAAAATTTTATTCGAAATAAGACAATAATACTTTTTTTGTCTTATAAATATATTAAAACGAATCTATTGTCAGTACTAATTGATGACTGTACATTCATTCATTTATTCATTTTCTAAAGCGCTTAATCCTAATTAGGATCGCGGAGAGGCTGGAGCCCATCTCAACCGACTCTGGGCGAGGGTGGGGTACACGATGGACAGCTCACCAGGCCATCGCAGGGCCAACACATACAAAACCATTCACACTTACTCTCACACTCATAGTCAGGGGCAATTTGGAGCAGCCAGTTAGCATACTATTTTTACTGTGGGAGGAAATCGGAGTACCCGGAGGAAAGCCACCAAGCACGTGGAGAACATGCAAACTCCACACAGAAACGCCCCGAGCCCGTGCTAACCACTGCACCACCGTGCCGCACTGATGACTGTATATTGTATACATTATTACAGATGATGAATTTGGAACATTTCTAAATCCTGTTAGTAAAATTTTTTTATTTGATTTCAAGAATTTATTATTATTATTTTTTTTAAAGTTACAGAATGTACATTTTGGTTTATAACCTCAGCATGGGCAGCACAGTGGTTAGCTCTTCCACTTCACAGTAAGAAGGTACTGGGTTTGGGCCCCGTGCCTGGCAAGAGTGTGTGTGGGGTTTGCATGGTCTCACCGTGCCTGCGTTGGCTTCCTCCAGGTGATTCCACGTCCAAAGGCATGCACAGGGTGTTCAGGGTGTACCTCGCCTTCGCTCAGAGTCGGCTGGGATGGGCTCCAGTCTCACCGTGACCCTGATTACGGAAAATTTAAATGGAATGAAGTTCTCTTCAGTCTACAGGTAATGCTCATGATAAAATCTAAATGCTAAATCTAGATGAATTTAACTGGCAAAACTAGCATTCCTCAGAATATGGGGCTATGTTAGCTATCTATCCATTAAGCAAACCTCACAAGAGGTACCACAGTGACATCGTCTGGTCACCGTGATGTTCACCATTGACCGGCACTGGCCGCCATAAACCGAAAGATTTTCAAAACGTTTGAAGTTTCATGGTGGTTCTCAAAACCATGTATCACCATGTAGTTGCCGTGTTGTCACTTTTAGCAACCTTTCTGAACCGTGTTTAATACAACCTCATTAAAACCTATTCACAACCTATTTAAACTGCGCTGAACCGCTTTCATAGCTAACACAGAGACGAACAATTTTCGGGCAATTTAGAATATCCAGGTGACCTAACGTGCGTGTCTTTGGACTTTAGGAGGAAACCGGAGCACCTGGATGAAACCCACACAAGCACAAAGAAAACATGCAGACCCCACACAGAAACAGCCTTATTGGCTGCGAGATATGAACCCAGAACCTTCTCTCCGTGAGGCGACCGTGCTAGCCACCAAGCCGCCGTGGGATCCAACTGATCACATCTCATCTTATTTGCTGAGCCACTTAATCCTTCTAGGATCCAGGGTGTGTCCCGCCTTCGCCCAACGTCGGGTAAGATAGGCTCCGGCCTCCCCAGGGCCGAATTAGGATGCAGTGGTTCAGCGAATTAATGTTTTTATTTGAATAAGTTTCTTGATTACTACTTTTAAACAAGTCAGTGTGTTTTTAATCTTTCCACAATTTCAAGAAAGCTTAGACAAGGTAGAATAAATAAATAAATAAACAAATAAATAAATAAATAAACAAACAAACAAATAAATAAATAAATCCTACTTTATAGACACCCAGTTCACCGGCTGAGTTGCGAACGCCCTTCTATTCTCCATAAAGTCCACTACATAGTGTGCAAACTGTATTACTTAATATACTTAATAGTGCACTCATACACAGAGTAGGAAGCCGTTTGGGATTTAGCGCGTGATATGTGACTGAAAAAGCCCTCCTCGCGCAGAATTTTTTCCTGCCAGCACCAATGTGCGCGCGCCGGGAGAAGGGGGCGGGAAGGTTGGTTTGAGAGACGCAGGCAGGGAAGCAGACAGGCAAGCTCGCGACGCTAACCGCTTTCTCACCTCCTCACTGCAGCCCTCTCACCTCAGCATCTTCAGCAAAGTCTTCACTGGAAGTAAAAGCAGAAATTGGTCAGGAATGAAACGATTGGTGTAGAAGTGGAAAAGAGAGAAGGAGAGAAAACGCTCGTCAAAGCTGGAGAAAACTCTGAAGTAGGTCGAAAAATTAGAAAAAGAAGAAGCGACGTTCATCTGCTGAGGTAATTTCTTCCCCTCTGGCTATATTGTATGCTAGTGACACTCATCTCAAAACGTTTTTCTGAGGTAAAAACACCATCCTTAAAATGTTAAAGTAAAACAGCCCAGTGTTTCATTCATGAACAAGGACGGGTGGTGTGTGTGTGTGTGTGTGTCATACATTTTTTTGAAGGTTTAACAGGTCTCCTTCGTCTGCTGCAGAAGTGCAATCCTGAGGTGAATCCTCAGCTCATTCAATCACATTCACATTTCCTCATCCAAATTATAAAAGAGGTAGGAGAAGATATATATAGATAGATAGATTAGTTTTTCAGTTGTTTTGATTCTAATTAATTGCTTAAGGGATTGACGTTCAAGTAAAATGCAATAAAAGGGCAATTCGACTCACCACACATCACAATAACATCACATTTTAATCAGTTCAGATTTACTTTTAACACCTGTTTACGATTAGCATCTGAATGTAAGTGTCCTTTTAATTAACGAACATTAATCAATCTACTGATGCTCTTAATGTAATGGGAGAAGACTGCAAACTTAGCCTATAAACAGAAATATAAGATCATGTTAGAGAAATGTATTTAATATTTAAATATATTCAAGATTTAAATCTTCTCTGTGAGAGAGATTAATTTATTCACAGGATGCTCTCAGTAATGCTCTGAATAATTATATAGAAATAGAATAGATGCACTAATTAATCTGTAAGCAGCTTTCGTTTCCGACTCTGTTACTGTCATATAGACAAGAGTGAAGAGGAAACAGTTGTTTTAATGTTTATTTTATTCCTGCAATCAGCATTGAAGCAGAACTGCCAGGGTATCAAGCTCACGAGAATGTGTGTGTGTGTGTGTGTGTGTGTGTGTGTGTGAGCTTGTGTATGTGTTCGGGTAGAGGGGGTTGTGTGTGTATATATATGAGAGAGAGCGAGAGAGAGCGCTCACGCAAGCGAGAGTTCTAGCTCTTCAACTCAGCGTAGAATATGCTTCATGACATTATCTGTTGCTTTTTGTTTTGTTTTTTTACACTAAAAATTAGGCATGAGGCTATAAACTCACCCCCATGGAAAATTTCATTGTGGCTTTTTAACCTCCCCCCCAAAAAAACAAAAATCAAAACCCACTGTACTCTCAAATGCCTTTACTACAAAAGACCTTGAATCAAGGAAAGAAAGCTCAAACCAAAACAACCCTGAGCAAAATCAATTGCCTGAGAAATGAGAGAACATTCTGCCTGGCTCATCTTGGTGACTGTGCATATAACAACAAAGAAGTGTGCAGAAAAGAAAAAGGAGCATTTTACCGTCCTATATAGATAAACACACGGGAAACGCAGTGGAACAGATTAATGATTTGGAGCCATGGGATCTACAGTCAAGGCCGTGGGGGAACGGAGGCGGTAGTAGGTGAGGAACGAGTCAGGTTAAATGCTGGATGCCGGAGGTCTGCGGTCGCAGGGGAGCCATTTACAGCCACCTCGAGTTACTCAGTTCCAAATTGAACATTTCTTGGATTTTAGCACCTAAAGTAGCCTGAAAGGGTATACGAGGTATTTCAGACTCCATCCATCCATCCATTTTCTGTACCACTTATCCGTCAGGGTCGCCGGTGAGCCGGAACCAATCCCAGCTGACTTCAGGCGAGAGACAGGGTTACACCCTGAATAGGTCTGTCGTACGACTAACGCTAACAACTATTCCTATTCACAGCTATGGCCAGTTTACCTAGCCAGTTGACCTAATCTGCATGTCTTTGGACTGTAGAAGGAAACCATAGTACCCGGAAGAAACAAAGTCAACTATGAAGTTCAAACACAAAACCTTCTTGCTGTGAGGAAGAGAGACCATCTGGGTCTGCTGTGCCTCTTTTGGACAGGGTTGAGGGTACTAAAAGCACAATCAACGCTCTCTCGCCTGGTTGGCGGATCTTAGCTCCCTGATGCTTTTGAACATTTTGGTGTGATCCATTTTTTTGCTGCTTAAATCGGTTTTCCTTGCTTCTGGAAAATTTTTTAATAATTTGTTAATAACTCAAATGCCTTTTAAGTAAGTGGTTGATTCCTGAAAGGTAGTAGATTACCCCCGGGAGTTTGCCCTAAAGCTAAAGGTGCTAGCTAACTAGCTGTTCAATAATCTAACGTGAAAACTCCACCTAATATGTGCAAACATATGGCTTATACAAATACATTCTCTCTCTCTCTCTCTCTCTCTCTCTCTCTCTCTCTCTCTCTCTCTCTTTCCTTAACAAAATAAATCACCATATGGTAGCTGAGATGGAAAACACTTCATTATTACTGTAATGCAAAACAAAATCTGAAACGGGCATGAGTGAGTCCAGTGTGGGGTTGAGGAGAATGAATATTCTGATTGTTTTTTTTATTCCGTTTTATTTTTATTGTTCCCAAAAGAATCTGGAAGTATTACGGAATTCAGTTTCATGTAATTCGTCGACACGTTGCATCAGCTGTCCAGTAATAAACAGCCAAACTATTTTTCCCCATAATCTGATTTATTTTATGGTCTCGGGTGTCACAGAAGTCTATTCTGTGCTTTATTAAATAAGTATGATATGGATATGTCTCTATTGGAACTTCAGGATATGAATAACAATCATATACCTTTATAAAAACCAATAAATTCAGTTAAGTTTAATATGACTGTGATTACTTTCCACACGGTTAATTTGAACATCACATTGGGGATTGCGCTATTCAATGTGTTTCTCATTTTAACACATTCAAAGTATCCAATGTCTAAGATGTATTATCTAAAGTAGTGCTCAATATTTTTCCAACATGCCAGGTTGTACAAGGTACAAAGTTAAGCTTAAATCCTTAAAGCACCAAACTAAAAGGCACATCTCAGAGAAATATTCATCAGAGCTCTCTGATGTGCTCCTATTTGTTCCCAGCAACTTTGTTTTGTACTTTTCCATCACTGTGAGGTTTTGTTGTTTCTGCCAAACCTATCTTAGATATTCTCACTATTTAGTAGATAGAGAGAGAAACCCACACCATAGAAGAGAAAATACATCCAGGAACACAATACTGTATTTTGAAATATTTTGTTGTACAGATGCAGTTCATTAGCAGTAAACATTGTTCAGTGGTGTGTTTTTGGCCAAGTGACTTCTTGTACACTATTCCCTTATCCAATCATTTGGTTCAGGAAAGAAAATAGTTGGTATATGAGGTGGTGGTTATGTAACAAGCACTTTTCATAGTCAAAACTGCAATGTGTCGCTTTTTCAGACTGAGTAACATTTCTGTCCTTATAGACCGTCAGAGACTCTTCATAAACCTCTTTGCGGTTGTCTATTTTTAGTTTGATTACTAAGCTACTGTCAAGATTAAGATCGGATGGGGATGCGGCCCATCTTAAACCCTATTGGCTGTTTTGTATTTGTAAACTTCAACACAACATTGCTCTGACTTCCTACTTGAGAAGGACATTCATCAATCATGTAACAGTTAAGAAGTCATTTCATGAAGACCTCAAGTACTTTATGGGGGAAACTTTAATGTGTACATCTCTGTCATGGAGGGTTCTAAATAGAATTCTTAAAAATGCATAGCTTCTTTCCCAGTTTGTATAATTATCAGGAGCCAGGTAAAGAAAAAAATCTGGAAGGAAAATCTGGCTAAAAGTATTCCCAGGTGACTCAGCAGTCTTGTTCTAAACCTTCGGAAATTTGCAGGGTGTTACAGTTTCATGTTTATGTATGTCTCAGGTGAGTACTGGCCAAACCATGTTAGGCTCCAAAATGCTAATTGGTAAGGGGAGAACAGGATCTCTTATCTTTCAGTAGAAAGCAATAAAGAAGCTTCGGAATCTGTTCCCTCGCAGTGCGGCTGTGTGAAATCCTTGCCATACTTGTTTTGACAAATGTTACTTTATTGTTCCACATTTCAGCACTTACTGAGCACAACTATTTCCTAGCTTTCATCTTCTGGAGTCGGAACAGAGGGAATGCATAAGCACAGCTATTAGTATACAGTAAAATACAATACGGTTGCTGTCATCAGGATATTTTAAAGGCTGTCTTGGATTTGGAGCTGATGATTTAAGCTGGAGTTTCAGTCACTGGAAGGAAAATAAGAGGGAAACTATGTATGGTTTTAACTAGAAATTCTCCACAGCCTTAACAGGTAGTAGAAATGAAAGAACAGGATGTAGGAAGGAAGGTTTGGCTTTGGCTACTTACACTGCTTTCATATTGAGTTTGTCTCTTATAAGCATGGTACGAGTGCTGCTCTTGATGCTTGTAAGTGTTCAGAATTCCCAATTCTGAGTAGAAAGAATTTGTAATTTATTAAAATATATCTTCTACTTTAATTGTTTCAAAATGCATTCTCATGTTTCAGTAAAGTGAAAAAAGGGTGAAAACAGATCAATAATGTACATTTCATCCTAGTATTTGTAGTGGAGTTGATGAGTTGAGTCCGCCTGTACGTCAGTGCCAGTCCTATCGTTGACTTAATGCTGATTGGTGCCAGCATAAATAAGAAGGTTCATCACAAAGTTTCATGTCTTTGGCTAGTGCAAAAACACACCAAATTCCTTTGGTGAGCTGAATGCAAACACTGTGTAGTGTAAAGATGTGATATTTTTCTATTAAACATGTAAATTTTCAAGGTTTTTATTTTGGGGCTGCAGAGGTGCATACTGGGAGTATGGACATTGAGAACTTATGGCGTTTTGATTGGTTCGCTGTGTGATGACGTAATGAGACCTTTGTGCTCGTCGTCATCCCAACTTCAACACACAAATGCACACACAGACACATGGAACATAAACTCGTTAATTAGATAATAAAACTAACAAGACAGGTGGTACAAATAAACTGTAATAAACAAATAAACAAATTAGCTAGTGAAGGACACCTATCTAATTGAGATATCCAGTGGGAGCTCCACATTTAGGTAGTGCCTGAATCTATATATTATTGGCTTTTAAGCAGATTAATTCAATTCAGTTTTATTTGTATAGCGCTTTTTACAATTGACATTGTCACAAAGCAGCTTTACATAGTAAAA
>JBCNYH010000026.1:3008745-3038702 GCA_039654325.1 Tandanus tandanus
GTGTATGCCATCCCTCCCTCCCGTGAGAGCTCGGCCAATTAGCTCCCATGGACTCCCGGTCATGGATGGCTATGGCAGCAACCCGGATTCGAACTTGCGATCTCCGGGTTGATAGTCGCGCACCTTACAAGTCTTTCTTACATGACAGTGAGAGACATGGCTGGCCTTTGATAACCCAGTTAGGTCCAGTTGGGCGACAGCAGGCCACCACTGCCCCACCTAATGTAATGAGTTTATTATTACTGGTTTTGTATCAGTAATAATAAACATCGTATACAAAAAAATGGTGCATATGGAATGTTACTGTTTTATGATATCTGTTTATTGGACATCAGCCTTCCATTTAAGTAAAAGTCTTCTGCTGATCACTCAATAAAAAAATCCCCCACCCTCAAATATATTAGTTAATTGAATTATTAACTTAAATTTTCTACATTGAAAATATTTTCGTTCAGTCTGAATCAGTAATGCGGTGTTTATGTAGAATGCCTTTTCTGATGTTAAATGCTATAGTATAAAAAGTGCAGTATATTTTATAGTTATATTTTATGAAATTGTAGTCCATCTATATACTGTGTAGATCTTAAGCCTTGCTAATATTTATAGACAGATGAGCGTGTTTTATGTACATGTAACAATGTCTTATTGCTTCTCCCTAAAATAACCACTACTGTGGTGTTCTCTGAAGCGACAGTGCAGGAAGAAAGTATTTTCAGCCACTTTTTAACTTTGCTTTAACAGTTACTTATTTTCATGTCATGCTGCTTGTCATCCTTCAGACAGCTTGTCAGTTTTACTTCTTGCGAAGGTTGTTTAGCAAAATTTAAATCTGACCTAAATCGTAACTCTTACAGTGACATCTTTTGTAGTTGTAGTTGTATTTGTATGAAACCAATAGATTGACGTGTTCTTTTGTGTGAAATCTTTTCAGCCGACTCAGTGGGGGGTTGTATTGTAATAGTCTGGGTACTAGTGTATAGAGAGTTTTTTTATGCATAATTATTTAAACACAAGTGCCTATTAGTCTATGCATAGTCTGATTATGCATTAATATCAGTATGGTTTGAACATTTTAAAGTATGTATGCGTGATGGGAAGGCTTTGTTCAATTTCACCAACATTGTAAATAGCAGCCATGCTCCAAGTTTCGTGCAGATGATTGCAATCATTTAAAAGCATTCAGGAAAGAAACTGGAAGCATTATACACATTTTTTGAAGGTCAGAAATTGGTGCTATTTTTCCAATCCATACATTTGATGTATGAGTGAGAATACATTGGTGCAAGACATCTAATATCACTCACAGAAATAAACCTGACAAATTTGAAAACACTATTTTTGATTCATTGTTTTAGACCTTTTTTCACAAACAAGCGTTGCATCATATAAAATGAACATGATGTGTCACTAGTTCTTTAATTACAATTAACCTGGATAGTTATTTAATGGAAACTTATAACTGACAAAATAAAAGACAGAAAAGCCTCTGCTGAATGTGTGCTCAAATAGCAAATGGAAAGTTTTTTTCTAAACAATGTTTTAGTTTCTCCATTAAATTTCACATTCCTTTAGAATTCAGATTCTGATGTCTTTTCAGAACAAACATGACTAAAGCAACTGCTGTCTAGTGTATTGTTGCAGATTAAATACTGAGTACTACGATTTCTCACAACAGACTTCTCATAACTCGTCCAGAACACTATTGTTTAGAGAATACCCATCTAATGTTCTAAATTATCATAATGATCTTATGTACAGGTTCATCTAAATTATTTATTGTGTGGCACCCTTATGTACAATACTCCATTCTGCTAAAAGATCATTATCGATAATGTTTGCACACAGAACTAATTCAACTTTAACAATAATTTCTTATGCTTAATGCTGAAGAAATTCTCACCGTGCCCTTCAGAGAGTCTGAGATCCTGGTTTATCTCTGAATCATCAAGGCTTTCAGCTTCTCGAATATCTTATGATAAGAGCAGCCAATTCTAAATAACATTGCAGCCCAACCACTAGTTTTCTTTTAAACTCCACTTGGTTAACTTTAACATTGCATTATTCCTGGAAGATGGCTAAGGTGTATTAATTGTTTAAAAATGTGGTTGTTGACATGTGAGTAACAAAACTACGACCTCATCTGCCTCCGAGCTGTCAGCATGTCATCCTACACAGAAGGCTGTGATTGAAGCTGTGCTGATGCAGCGGTGTTGGCAGGTCATGCACTCAGTGCACTTTCTCCTGGGTTGAAATGTTTCTCTTTACAGTGCTCTGTTTCAAAAATTAAAGCACTGCCCCTTGAAGACCTTTGCCTCTTTATATCTCACCCCGCTCAAAGCCTCAGCATACATTATGTACCCGCTGAACTGACATTGTCCCCAAAACTGGTGTGTGTCTGTGTCTGTGGGCTTTCATTTAGTGAAAATAAGATAAGAAGCGTGAGCAGCAGTTTATCTCAAGGATGATTTAATTCAGTCGACAGGAGATAAGTGTAAAAAATGCAAACTCTTGTTCATTAAATTAGCTGGGGGAAATCCTTTTAACCACTTGGGTTTATGTGTCACCCCTGATCCAGACAGGAAAACAATATGTTTCATTACATTTGTTCATAATACTATTGAGTAATGATCTGAACAATCCTTAAAATATATTCAAACAAAATATGCTGCATGAAGTTATATAACTATATAACTTAGTGCAGTGTTATTAAAATCAAATAGATATTTGTGTATTTGACACAAGTCATGTTGGTATAGTCATCCTTCCATCATTCATCTTTTCTTCCATTCATTCATTCATTCAAGTTTCAAGTTTTAAGTTTATTTGTCGTATACAGGTAACAATGAAACATCACTACCGGCAATGAAATTCTTGAGCATTACAGCTGCTGTACCAGGTCGTGATGCAGCCAGACAGAATGCTCTCGATGGTGCATCGGTAGAAGTCAGTGAGTATTCTGGAATCCGTGCCAAACCTCTTCAGCCGCCGAAAGAAGAGTTGTTGTCTCGCTGCTTTTGTGATCACACCCACGTGATGTGACCAGCTCAGATTGTCAGTGATGTTGATCCCCAGGAACCTGAAGCAACTGACTCTCTCCACCTCTGTCCCCTGGATGTAGATAGGGGTGTGACCTCCACCCCGCAGTCTCCTGTAGTCCAAGATGAGCTCTTTGGTCTTGCTGACATTGAGCAGCAGGTTGTTGTCCCGGCAACACGATGTTAGGGCTCTCACCTCTGCTCTGTAAGCAGACTCGTCTCCATCTGAAATGTAGCCGATGATGGTGGTGTTGTCTGCAAATTTGATCATTCATTCATTCATTCATTCGTTCATTCATTCATTCTCCTGTTGGTGGTCACAGTGGCAACAGCCGGAGAAGGTCAGAAAAGACATTTCTATCCCTGACCTAATTTAAACTCCTTCTGGGGGATTCCCTGACATTCTCATGCCAGATATCAGAGATGTAATCTTATCAGAGGGTCCTGGCTCCACCCTGGGGTTTCCATCCAGTACGAAGTGTCTGACACTGCTTCAGTAGAATTTCATCATCCTTGCAAGGTGCCCCAGCCACCTTAACTGAATCTGTTTCGATTCTTGATTTGTAAGAAGCAGCGCCTGTACTCTGAGGCTCTACTGGATTACAGAGCTCTTCATTTTATCATGAAGACTAATCCCACAAACCCTGGAGAAGAAGCTCATTTTTACTGGCTGTACACATGACCTTATTTTTTTCAGTTACTACCAATGTTTAGTGATCATAGATGGGGGTGAAGATGGGACCAAAAAACAGAGATTTTGTGTATCAAAAAGCTGAGCTCCTGCTTCAGCAGCACAGAATGGTTCGGTGTAACGCTGCTGCTGTGATCCATTTGTCATTCATCTAACACTCAAGGATGTGAAGTGTGAAGTTACATTCCATGTTGCCAAAACCCATTTCCGTTGCAAGGGTCTAGTCAATGTATGTATGTATGTCCACTGTATGCCACCTGATCTCCATCCTTCATCTTGTAGATGCTAAGTCCAAAAGATTGGCTGTTCACTTTGATTCTTTACCATTTACAGTGATATAGATCCTAAATGTTTTTTATGTAATGGGACTCCGTTTGAGGAATTTGAAGTTTGAACAGATGGTGCTGAAATTGTGCTTTTATACTACCCAACTTTTATGCTAGTCTCTATAATAAGACTTAAAAACATATTCTAATGGTAATCTATGGAAAACATACACACATTTCTTTTGCACAGATGTACTTTATTTGTATGGATGAATTTCTGTTACCATATGTGACAGTATTGTTACACTTAATAGTCTTGTCTTGATGCACTTTTCATTTCTTACTTGTATTTTTACCTACTTTAACTTGAATATAATTCGAGACTGCAATACTTTCACAGAGGAACCGTGTCATAATTAATTAGCTAACTTTTGTCACTGTAGAGCGGATTTTCTGGCTGTGGCATGGCTGTGAATGTGAGTACTTCAGTAACTCAGTCTTCTACTTGATGGAATCATTTATCAGTTTGGAAAAAAATAATGCCATGTAGGCATAATGCTTTATTACAGTGAGACTGAAACATTATACTCAGATTTTTTTCATTACTTTAAAAGTCGGATGTCATGAGAATTTGTAGATGCCTGAACAAATGTTTGAAAAAATTTTATCTGTTATATTCCATTGTTGTTTATGCTTATGATGTTGACTGTATGATTTATTTGGTTGCAGAACCTATAGACCGTTTACTCTTAGCCATAAGAACCAGTGACAGGAAGTGAATCTGATCTTCCTTCAGATTTATGATGATCGACTTTCCAAACAGATCTGACATACATTACACCCCAACAGTGTGCAGAATATACCCTATGCAGGGAGTTCTGGATTTTTCCATCGTTATCACTCATAAACCTGTCCAAGAAAGTGTTTAATATAATCAACATTTGTTTTAGCCTCTGGAGGGAAGTGAGCAGGTGAATGATGAAGTGAGTTCCATTCTGAATCAAAGCACAGAAAACACAACTCCTTTTCTCTGAAAAGACTTTCCAATCTGTACCTCCAGGCACTTTTAGTTATTTTAATCTCTATTCAGTATTGTGAAAAATGCAGAACAATGGCTCTGTGTTTGTCAGACTGTCAAGAATGTGAGAGCCGATAGTATTGACACAGGAGTTACAGTGGTGCTTGAAAGTTTTTGGATGTAGAATTTTCGATATTTCTGTATAAATATTACCTAAAGCAATTTTACTAAAACAAAGATTTTCACACGAGTTGCCATAAATAAAGAGAGACCATATCAACAAATCATTTATTTATTGAGGAAAATGATCCAATAAGCACCGCTGTACTGTTTCTGTTTTTCTTTTAACCCCCAGTGGAAATTATAACTCTGCACCCCTAAAACCCCTAATGTATTTGCTAAAACTAATTTTATTTTACTGTATATTTTCTGTTAGTTTGTGATGATTTCTTTGCTTTACAGTGATGCTTCAGTGTATTCTGAATCACCAGTGAAATCCTCAGGTGCCCGTTATAACGGTTCATTTTTTGAGTTAAGAACAAACCTGATAGTAGCACACATTAGCTGCTTGTGCAGGTTTGGGGAGGAAATGCATGTGCTGTATACAGGGCTTTGTGTGGTGGTAATATGATCATGTAGTTCAAAGGCAGTTAAAAAAATGCATTGTGTTACGCTATACAAGAAATTTAGGGTGGATTTTGTGTGAAGATGCAGAGGTCATACCTGAGTTGGCAAATGATGTACAATTTCCTGCCAGTGAAATTCCGAGAGTGCTGCCTGTAAATGATAGTGAATTACTATTGCAGTATTGCCAGAGCTCAGAAACATTGGGAAGTATTTTTTTGTAGTCTTTTACCGAAACATACACCTATCCAATTTATTTTGCATATTTGAGCTCACAGGTGCCTGCAATTGGCTAGTGCAACTGTGATTGACAAGGGACAGAAAATAACACCCTCCTTCCTACCTGGGGAGCACTGCTAATTTTGCTCTGTTGGTGGCCAGCCATCCTGGTGATATTTACTACCTCTGCTGTGTAGGAGAAACAGATTCACTTGGCAGCAATCTTCCTGGAAAACAAAAATCTACTAAAACTCAAAGTAAAAAAAAAAAAAAAAAAAAAACTAAAACTTGGCAGGCACAAAGGTGACATTTGACGGATGGTGCACAAAATCCAAAGTACTTCAAATGAATGATGGACACCAGCTGTAAATATTAATGAAACCACGTCTAAAGATTTTACAAGGTTTGCCTGTCCAGGATCTGTGTGCAGCATCTAGCATGCCAATCTTTTATTGACATGGATTGGCCTTTTATTATTGACATGTGTGGCCTTTGTCATAAACGTTCATTCATATCGTTCATTTTCTGAAATGCGGGGAGGCTGGCGCCCATCTCAGCCGATTGTGGGCGAGGGCAGAGTACACCCTGGACAGCTCGCCAGGCCATCGCAGGGCAGAAACACGCTGATGGCAATGCAGCCTCCTCTTTACGGTAACTCTTTACAGACTTTGACAACCCAGTTAGCTGCACTGGGTGGACAGCAGTGACATCCCGGTGACTGTGGGGCTTGAACCCCCGACCTTGGGATCAGTAATGCATCACCCTACCACCGGGCCACCACTGTCCCCTGTTATGAACGTAATTAAGCAATTTCTTCCTGCACTGGTAGAAATATCAGGGCAGAAACTGACCCTGAACCTGCAGGTATGAATAAAAGTGATCAATGTGAGAACAGTAATTTCTGTAGAGCCAAATTGTAGCTGGTGCCAACCTGGTGAATGAGCTGCTGGCTAAGTCTTTGTTTTGTATCACATAATTATCACTGCATATGTTCAAAGCTGAACATTTTATGTTGGAATAATAATAGAATCGAACCGTTATACAGAACAGTTAAGCTTGCTTTTTTTGATCAAGCTTTATTCAGGGATCAAAGGTCAATCATACCTGACCATAGTATTCATGGCTATTTCATTAGAATAGAATTACAGGATCATTATGTTTGTAAAAAGTTAAGAAATAAATAAGAATAAGTTAATTAAGCTATGAATTGGCTGAATCTCAGTGAATGAGATGTGAATAAACCAAGTGTTAATACGTTGTGATCTCAGATTATATCCATGACCGTTGATGTTTCTAAGTCGGTTGAGATAGCCTTAGTTGGATTAATGTTGCTATTTTCCTCGATTAAATATCTGATTTGTTTGTTTAATATTGGCATACTGTTATTTTTGCAATTACCTTGCCTATCCATGTGCTATTCTCACAATTTATATGAGACTGACAGTACTTCAACATTTATTACTATAAGCACAGTACACACATTCTAAGTCTACAGAAATATGTCTCTATATAGCTATTAATATGACTATAAACCTAATTAATGTAGGCTAAAATGTTAGCAGTACCTAGTAATTTGCCATATGGTGAGCTTTTGTAGTTAGCTACGGCACTTAAATATCTTTATACAAAATAAAAACAAATGAGTATATTTAATGTAAAGTTTCCAGATTTTTCTGAACATGCTACATTGTGAACTGCGCGTTAGGCTTGGATTGATCTTATTGATAAATGATGTTGTGATAAATGATGTCTCAATACCCTTTGGTAATATTGTGATAGCTTTATATTGAATTGGGGGCAGCCATAGCCTAATGGTTAGAGAAGCTAACCATTCGATTTTCCTGCTGGTTCGATTCCCGAGCCAGCAGTAAAAATGTGTGGTGGTGGGGGAGTGAGTTGCATCTTCCTTTCCTCCACCTTCATGGCTGAAGTGCCCTTGAGCAAGACACCTAACCCCCCAGTGTGTGTGGTAGCCCACTGCTCCAAATGTGTGTGTGCTCTCTGTTTACGTGTGTGTGTGCTCACTTTGGACGGGTTAAATACAGAGGCAATAATTTCCCTTGCGGGATTAACACAGTATAGCAAAAAAAGGGGGAAAAAATGAATTGTCACCCCCTGCCGAGTGGCCTGAGACTATGTATACTGGCAGAGTTGTACATAAAGCCATGCACATTTTTGCTGTTAGCTGTTACATGTTACCAATATATAACTTATATATACCTATTTATTTCTATCTATTATGGTTTATTTATCCACTCAGGAAATCGTGTATTTAGTCTGCGAGAGATGCCATTCTAACAGCTCTGGTTCATGGCTGATGATACAGAATTAGTCTTAATGTTTCTCTTTGAAATATAAAACTAATGTTATATGGATGTACTAATGTTGTATGGAATTTTCTGGTGTAGGTATTTGTGCTGTACAGCACAGTGAATTCAACACGTACAACAGTAAGATAAACCTGATCCCAAGATACCGCTCATACAAAATCTCTGTACTACGCTATACATTATTGCTTCTGTTACTTGGTACCTGAATCACTGAAACACTGAATCCCTTTTAAGAAACTTCAGGTTTAATCCTAGATCTTGAAAGGAAATCTCATCACTGTGCTTGCCCGAAACACAACCGCTGCACTGGATTAGTGTCACGGTTGACCGAGCAGGTAGGAGACCTTTGGGGATCCAATTAAGCTTTGTGGATTGGACTGCCTAAAAAAGGCAATATGTTGCAGAATTGGTGAGGATGGGAACAGCATATTTCCAACTTTAAGATTGTACTCCTCTTTAGAGTGATTTCTCAGGAGCAGATTAACATTCTTCAAAAGAATGCTCCTATTTAGTATGGGATGGGACTTGAGACTTGATGTTCAATTTTAAATAAGGTTTTAAAACTTAAACAAGTCAAGAACCTCTGCAAATATGAACCCTTTCAAATAAAGCTAGCACAGTGATGTGTTGCTATGTTCGTGCTTTCTGGATAGAACTTTAAATAAACAAGCTGTTATTTGCCATGAAGATGAACGACTGTTAAATTATTTAAACTCTACTATGGTGGCGCTTCTCCTGAGGCCATGTGTATTTATCAGGTTTTAATTAACCAGGTGCTCACTGCATTTCCTTATTTCACATACTCACGACTGGACTTGCTGTGTGCTTTCACGTTTTGTCACGGGAAATGGAGAATGCTTTGAATTCATTACTGTGAAATGAAATCTATCAGGGACACTTTTACCAACCCTACTGAAAATTTTCATCAAAACAAGGGCAAACTTTCAGAATTTATCTGAAAAATAAAATAGGACAGGAATTTTAAGACAAAACAAGAAAGAATAAAAGGAATAAAAAGAATAAGAACTACAACGGAGCTGACCTTTGAACCGAACACGATTCAAGTGGTTACCAATCAGAGCTTAAAGATATCCTTGTTTGACAGATGCTGCCAAACACTTGAGTTCCACAAAACCTCTTCCTATTCGCTTCCATAGGCCGTGATTTCACCTGCAGTTCAGTGGCAATGTGAGTCGTGTGATGCTCATTGCTTCCCGTCTTAGAAAGGGAGTAAATGCATTTTGGCTTGTTTTCTATTTATTTAAAAATAAATCGGGCTATTAGTTATGGACATACATTATAAATGTATAAACAATAACCTTCCAAATTTTCACTCAGGTTTGCTTTATTCATGCAGACTGAAGTATTTTTATATTTACTGAATCATGTTAATAATTGCTTAAGATGCATTTTTAAATATACAACTATGAGTGCTTATTGTGAAAATTACAGCAAACTAGTGGTACTAAATGTAGGAGTAAGGTTTCCTTCTTGCCTAGCCCTGCTTTATTTTTGTCGTTCTCTGGAGTTCTATTATGATCCACTTATAATTCCATACTGCACATACAGGGAGCAGAGGTCTTTAATACAATCTGAATGGAAATATTCACATAAATTTCTTTACTTTCCATATCTTATAGTCCACTTGGCAGGGGAAAAAAAAGTTCTTATGGCACTACACTGAGTTATATCTCCCATGAGCAGCTGTAGATCTAACACTGCATTAAAATAAGAAGTTAGAATGAAAATGATGATTGCTGATACAGTATGCTGAATTATCAGACTTAACAAATTTATGATTCATGCCCCATTTATATTTGTCTGTCTTTATCAAAATATATGCGGAAATGGGAGACTCATTCAGATGGAGTCTCTGGAGCCGACCCTGGTGGCAGTTTGTCCATGTGGAACAGCAAGCTTCTCGCACGGCTGCTGAGAGCATGTGTTCTGCAAATGCTAATGTGTTGCTTTCTGCATGCCAGGCGGTTGTCAACAACGCAGCCACCAATAAATCATAAAATGGCTTATATCACTCCACTGGTTTGCTCATTCTCAGCATCATCTCTCCACTCTGCAGGCTTTCCCGATTCAGTGTGACATGGCTGGCGCTCCCGACAAGCTTGCCGTTCTTGTTTTGTGCATCTGGATATTCCTAATGTTCCTCAAACCCAGCCTTCAGAATGGGTAAGATAATTGTCTACAACTTCCCCTTCATCCACCAAACTCCATATCTCCATATTTCTGGCTACATATTTTACAAGCGATACCCTAATTAATATTGTTCTGTTACAGCAGTATGGCTTTGACAATCTATGAAATGTCATTTGGGCTAGCTGCAGCTGGGTTTAAATTGCTTGTGCAAAACTGCCACCAAAATTGATTTTTTATCTTGGTGAAAGAGAAAACTGCATTTAGTCTGTAATGTAACTCTATAAACTTTGAAACAGAATCAAGAGACCTGAGGGATTTAAAGTCAACTTTCACAGTATTAACCACACTTTTTATGAAGTTTAGGGGTTATGTTGACACATGATTCCATTCCTTATCTGCATTAAAACTTAGTCTGTGACCTGTGGATTTGATCACTAGCACTGAGTGTGTGAATCCTAAAACAAGTGACAAGTGGGGTTTCTCAAGTTTATGCAAATTAGATGTGTTATAGTGACAAAAATGATTCTGTCCAATCATTCCTCAGATCAGTCGTGTGCTGTGACATTTCTTCAGTTCCCCATTTACATATTTAGGTCCTAAAAGAAATTCTCATTAAATAGCCCTCTCATTAAATGTGTAGGAAAATATTAGAAAAAATAAAGATTTGAAGGAGATTGGTAGTCTTTCTGAAGTGTGTGTGTAACTAATTTATTTAGCTGCTAATTTGTTAGTAGCTAATGTGCAGCCTGGAATGTTACACATCAATCAAACAATTTTCACACTGATTAGTGTGTTATTTACAGTAATATGAATTTAACAAGTTAGAAGAGGATGTATAGGTATTTGATGGCACCTCTCATGAGCGTATGTAGTTAGCACTAGATGCCTGATATATTTACAAAGCTAACACAAAGCATGTGACTTAACATAACCTAAAATAATATCCATTTTATTTAACTGAAAATTCATGAATTTATTTATTAATTCATTTTTAAAAATTTCCTCATTTCCTTCATTCCTCATCATTTTCCTAATTAGGGTCACGTGGAGGCTGGCGCCCATCTCAGCCGACTCTGGGCGTGGGTGGGCTACACCCTGAACAGCTCACCAGACCATTGCAGGGCCAACACACACACAACCATTCATAATTAGGAAGAGGAAGAGCCTGGGGGTTCTGGAGGGGGTCTGCCCATCACTGGAGCCAGAGGTCGCCGAGGTAGTTAAAAAGCTCTGGGGGTGGATGAGATCTGCCCTGAATACCTCAGGGCTCTGGATGTTGTAGGACTGTCTTGGTTGACACGTCTCTGCAACATAGTGTGGTCATCGGGGACAATATCTCTGGATTAGCAAACCGGGGTGGTAGTTTCCCTTTTTAAAAAAGGGACCGGAGGGTGTGTTTCAACTATCGTGAAATCACACTACTCAGCTTACTCAGGAAAGTCTATTCAGGGGTACTGGAGAGGGGGATCCGACCGATGGTTCAACCTCGGATTCAGGAGGAACAATGTGGTTCATGGCCGCAGCACTCTCGACCAGCTCTACACAGTCTACTGGATCCTGGAGGGGGCATGGGAGGTTGCCCAACTTGTCCACATGTGCTTTGTGGACTTGGAGAAGGCTTTCGACCGTGTCCCTCGGGCTATCTTGTGGGGTGTGCTCCGGGAATATGGTATACTGGACCCGTTGCTACGGGCCATTGGGTCTCTGTATTGCCGGAGCCAGAACTTGGTCCACACTGGTAACAACATGTCGAATTTGTTTCCACTGGGGGTTCGACTCCGCCAAGGCTGCCCTTTGTCACCGGTTCTGTTCATAATATTTATGGATAGAATTTGTAGGCGCAGCCAAGGCATTGAGGGGTTCTGGTTTGGTGGCCATAGGATCTCCTCTCTGCTTTTTGTGGATGACGTTGTCCTTCTGGCTTAATCAAGCCGGGACCTCTCGCGCTCGCTGGAGCGATTCGCAGCTGAGTGTGAAGCTGCCGGGATGAGAATGAGCACCTCCAAGTCCGAGGCCATGGTTCTCAGCCGGAAAAGGGTGGAATGCACCCTCCAGGTCTGGAATGAGGTCCTGCCCCAAGTGGAGGAGTTAAAGTATCTCGGGGTCTTGTTCATGAGTGAGGGAAGGATGGACGCCTCGGTGTCCAACGGAAGAGCTGGAGGAAGTGGCTGGGGAGAGGGACGTCTGGACCTCACTGCTTAGGCTGCAGCCCCCGCGACCCGACCCCCAGAACAAGCGGAAGAAGATGAAGAATGAAAATATGGCACTTTGAAAATCTCTGCACTTCCCAGGATGAGCAACTGCTTCTGTAACTTGGCACTGTTGGCCCAGCACGTGCAGGAGGTCTCTTTATCTCAGACCTCTTATAGCTTCATTACATACAGTATTTTGCAAAAAAAAAAAAAAAAAAGGACAGACAAGAGGAATTAAAAAAAGAGAGATAAGAACCCAATTTCTTCTTTGATGTATGCAGGTAATATTCATGAGGTGGTTGAACCATGTTACCACATGTTAACATGTCAGAACGGAGAGGACATGACATTAAATTTCAGAACAATTTTCCTTGCATACTTCTCATTTTCAAAGGAGTCGCTTTGTGGGGAAAAATGCCAAAAACATTCACTGTTCTCTTGTCACTCCGGTAATTGTGATAATGAAGAGTTTCTTTTCTGAAAGTTGAAAACAAGAAAAGTTTCAATATTGAGTTGATCTCAATAAAAATGCCTTGTTTTCCACTTTACAAATGGTTCATTTAAAAACATGGGCTCATTTTGCAAATAATTGCTAAGATTAAAACAACAGCAAAAAAGTATAACAAAGAAGATTAAAAAGCCAATGCAGTCCAATCTCTTAAGTACAGGAAAAAATGTTGTTTATTAAACTGACCCATTTCTCCAGCTATTCCAGAAGGAGCTTCAGTTTAATTCATAGATCCATCCATTCCTGGGGGAAAAGGAGCAAAACTAGCCATGCTGTCATGGTGGGATGAGCAAATTGTCTCTCCCCAATCAATCATAGCAGTGTTATCCAATCTTTGGCTGACTGTGAGGTATGTGTCATGTATGCAGAAGAAGGCAGAGTGCTTTCCTCTGAGGATGTTATGCTTCCTTATGAGGAAGAAGTGGCTATATTGCTTTATGGTGCCCTTCAGCCTCTTCAGGTGATGCATGTTATATGATTGCAGAAAGCTGGTTGGAGGCTGAGAAATTTGTGATGAAAATGTCAATCTATCAATCAATAAATTAAAATAAATGTAAATAAGGCATCAACATTCCTCCTAATCCTGATGCCTTCTGCTAAGTGTCTCTCAAAGCAAGATTAATTTCCACCTCGCCAGACGTACATGAACATAAAGCCGAATTTAAAAAAAAAAAAAAAAAATCATTGTTTCTTAATGCAGTTATGTGCAAGCGTCCTGAAAATAGAAGTAGCAAATGTGGAGAATTTGCTACAAGGCAGCTGGCATTAAGGTTAGACGTGCTTTGTTTGTGAAGAGAGAAAAACATGTTCCACAATGGCTTAGAGGAGATTAGACATAATTTAATGTTATTTGGGAGGCATTGTGTTTCATTCTGTAAATTGGATCATGTGTTCCATACATTAATGAACATATTGGAGTGTAAGTGCCAGTTATTGTCCTTTCTCTCACCCCCCACCCCCTCACCCTCCACCCCCACCTCATCTCCATCACCACCAGCTGACATTTCAAAGATGCTGAGAGAGATGAGATAATAACAACGTTCATCACAAATCCCTTCATCCCTGGCTTTCAGCGTATCCTTGGCATTCTATGCTTCAAAGGTACTAGCATTAAAGCCTCAGGACCCATGCTTCTCTGTGAGTACATCGTCCAAAACGTGTCTAAATAACTACTGACACTTCCTCATTGATTGTGGAGCCATGGAATTAATGTTTTCTGGGGGCATAGAAAAAAAAATCAGAGTACGCTCACTGTGCATGCTAAAAAGGTGACCTCAGTCACTATGAAGGTAAAGAAGGCTGAATTGTGCATGTCGACCCTGCCAAGTACCTTGATGCTGCCACGACGTATCAACAGGCTACACCTTTGTGTTGCTTTCTTCTTCATCTTGCGCTTTATCAGGATACCCTTTACGTAGAGTGGATATATTCATCTCCCATGTCAAAGAAAAGGAAGAGCACAAGTGTTTTTCTACACCCCCCTATATCGTCATTGCTTTCAAGTCAGCATCTCTACAATGCAGACAGGAATCTTTGCTAATGGATGAAGTTGTCTCAGACAAATCCCCTGTATTAGTCATTGCAATCTCTCAGGGAGCCCCCGCTTGCCAATATCACAACTCGATTAAACACTTATTCCCCACAATTCATCTTTTACATATGAATGCGCCTGCGTACCAGACAGTGGCTGATACACACACACACACACACACACACACACACACACACACACACACACACACACACACACACACACACACTTATTATCTCCATCCTTTGAAGCACAATTTCAGGTTAATGAGCATGGACAGCTTGAGCCTCTTTCGTGTCGGTTTTGTTTGGGATCAGTCTCAGCACCCCGGATAACGTGACAAAAAAATCAATGGCGACGAGGGGGAGAGAGCGCCTTCGCTTCTGCCATCCTTTCATATAGATTGCTCATTGACTTCTTTTCTTTACAACCCCTCCACTACTACTCCTAATCCCAGGCATCAGTAGCACTGTGACCTAGGCAACAAATAGCAGTCTCTTGACAGTTAACACAATGCTGTCATGTTTTATGGGTTACAGGTTGTAGCAGAAAGTAATAGTGCCAGGTGCTCAGCAATTATCATCTCTAGTTTTATTACCAATCATCCTGGTATTTTTTTTTTCATGCATAAATGAATATATAGGTTGTAGAAGTATGGTCATGGGTGAACTTAACAGCCAGTTGTTATGAATACGATGAGCACAACTTACACTAGGCTTGTCTCATATTGATTTAAAGCGAATATTGGAGTGGAGGGTGTAATAATATAACGAGCTGAAGTCAGGAACTGCTTACTAACATCTTTAGTCACTTTATTGTAGGGGTGTAACGCTATACTCTTGTATATCTGATTCATGTCAACTCTTGATATAATTTCGAATATTGAAGAAAAATTGTGACTGGAAGTGTTTTTTTATTTCTAAGTAATAAACAATGAAAATCATAATTTTTGTCTGTATAAAATGTAATAAATTGAAAAACTCACAAACAGGTTTAATTAGTCCCTTCCTAAGTTAGTGGGGTAACAGAGTTAGGTACAAAGTTTTTTGTGATTATTGTTAAATTACAAAGGTGTTTATTGCAATAAAATTGCGGTGTTTATGTGAAATTGCAAAAATATTTGTGTGCAAGTCGGCGTCTTGCCATCTTCAAAAGCATAAACAGGAAAGTGATATATGGTGATGTATGCCTCAACGTTTGCCTGGACTGCTATGATTGGTGAAAATCGTGCTATAATACAATGATTAGTGAAATTTGCAGAGAAGTTGGGGTGAGTGATTAAAATTGCTAAGTCGCCCAGAATGCATGAGGATTGGTGGAATATATGTGAACTGATGCAATCGTGGATTGTTTGAATAATCATATATTGCGGAATTCCTACACCCAGTCGTAAAGCTTGGCAGTTCTGGTCATATAATACGTATATTGTGTAATACTGTCTAATCAGAGTAAACATCACTAGATTTCACTGCAGTGTAATATCGTGTAAAGATGACTTAAATTCTGTATCACACAGGCCTAGCTAACACTCATTAGCTGAACATGTATGCCACCCACCTCACTGCTTTTCTTATCCTGAAATGCTTAATCTCTGTGGCAGTGATAATGTGCTGATTTCAAATTCATAATTTCTACCTTTATCATGATTGCATTGTGATATACGACCCCTCTGCAGAGATTACCATGTTAATCACCTCATATTTTTTGTGACAGAACCCACAGCAGCACTGTGTTCACTAGCTGAGTAATAGCACTGTCCACTACGGACCTCCTAATTCGCTAATAGTTCCAGCTTGGGGAACGGGGTCTGATTATACTCTCCCCTGACTCTACAGGGGGTAGACTGCAGGCCAAATACCGAGAACTCAATATGAAAAACTTATATGGTCATGCAATTTCTGAGCTCTTCCACAAGCACATTAAATACGAATGACTCGGGCTCCAGATTTTTTCTCACTCTTCATACCAGAAAATCAAAAAAGGGGATGGAAATATCCTTAATTATCTAATTCTATCAACGACTTAGGCTATATTTATCGTGCAAATGACCCTTTTTAATTTCAATGCATTATTAAAATAGTGTTTCATTCATTGTACATATTCTTCCAAGCCCTCTTAGAGCTGTATAAATTTTCAGCAGAGGAAAGGAAGGTCTGTCAAGATTAAAATTTCAGCTTCGGATGTTTTAATTCTCCCTACTGATTTTGCCTCTTAACTGCACCAAGGGAAAATCACAAGTTTTTGGAACAGTCAGTCTGTTTAATGTACATTATAATTCTAGTTGCTTTTTTGCTTCTCCAATCAACTCTGACAAAGTGTTTTATTTATTTATCTAATTATTTATTTTTATTGCATACTGTCAGGATGCTTTGAAAGATCATCTACATTGTACACGTGTCCTGGCTGCTGTTGAGTCTCAGGACAGATCAATAGAATGTTCTCTGTTCTCAAGCCAACTAGTTATTATAATTTTGGTGAGAAATATACACATAAATCTGCCATGATGAATAAAACATTTTAAAAACTCATTATTTTAAAACCAGGAATAGATATCAAGTGATAATGACATATAGACTGTGCTATAAGTACTGAAAATCTAATTTCAAAAGAAATTGCGGTAAGCAGAAATGCATCTCAGAGTACATCAGCAAGATGCATTATATCCACACAATGGATGTAGTGTAAATTCTACTGGTTCCCCCCCCCCCACTATTCTGTGTGAAGAACTCTTGAAGCTATACTATCTGTGAGATACTTAAGCCTGTATGGCACCAACAACCATTCCACACTCAAAACAAATATATACTTTGCAACACTAATATAAGTGTGGTGTTCAAAGTAAGGGAATAAAATATGACAGACTTTGTTGTTATATAGAAGTAATGCACGGCAGGGGCGTGTATGTGATGCATGACATACAGTGGAGTGCTGCTGAGTACCCCCAAAGTGGGGTCTGACGACTCGATTCGGGGTTTTCTTTTCTGCATAAGCACAGTCGGTGTACTGTGTTGAGTTGCAGTAGATGAGCATGCTCTCAATATTTCTGCAGTCTCAAATTGCTGCTTATTTTGCCAGTACAATTCTATTCATAAGGAAATCAAAAAATTCTGAACAGGGCTCTAGAGGACTGGTTATAATTATTGTGCTAGTAAAACTTATAAACTGGATAAATTCATATCCACATTTTCCTGTAATGGCTATAATTTCATTATAATTAAGTGCCTTCTGCTATTTTAACAAGTGTGGTATATAAAGCTATATCTGGGAGGGCTTGTAGTATTTAGCAATTCTAAACTCAGACCAAATATTTTTAGAATATTTTCAATTCACTAGCTAACAACGTTAGCTAAGTTAGATAGTTGGTAAACTAATTGCTCATATACTGAGATCCCATTCATGTCTACTATTGATAAATGCAAGTTTAAGAGCCTTGATTTGCATTATCGTATTCTCATCAATCAGTATAGTACTAGAAAAACCTATCATCCACAAGTCGCAGGCCTGATTGGGCCAGAAGTTCAACTACTGGAAATGTATTGTTTCTGTCTCTGCATAATCTCAGAGGGATTTCTCATAGTGTACTGCAGAGTACTGTGGTTTTAGACACTCCTGCGTTCTAAGCTTCAGAGTGGTAATGGAAAACCCCCCCCCAAAGAAATTGTGTTATCAGTCGAGCCAGGATGGCACTGACTGAGCAGGTGCAGCTTTAGTTATCTGTTCACTAAAGAAGAAACAAGAAAGAACAAAAACATAGCAAAAATCCCTCAGGTTGAATGGTCATACTGCACTGAGTAGGCTTACACAAATTATGGTAGGTATGAACTCATATCTGTTTAAAACATACACAAAATAACAGGGTTATTATATAACAGCTCACCTACCGTGTAATTCTGTAACACTCCGCATCATGGTTCTATATAATAACATTATTTAGTTAATTATCCTAATAATCCTGGGTGCTTTATCATTTTCATTTTATATTCGACTCTGGGCGAGGGCAGAGTACACCCTGGGGGCGTATCACTGCTGCACTGGGGGGGACAGCAGTGACAACTCAGTGATAATGGGTCCTAAACCCCCCACCTTCGGATAGTTTGATACAGTAAATTATTTACAATTATTTATTAAGCTGTGCTTGCGCTCTCCATATGATCCCCGAATGTAAACTGATCACGTCACGTTTGTACACAGGTATAAAACATTTTATACCTGTGTACTCCACCACCCACACCTTCACCTGAGAAAGCAGCTGCATCCCAAAAAGACTCAAGATCCAGGTCTCCCAGCCCCAAACTTTTCACAGAAATATCTCTCCCAGTCTATCCAATGTCTCAGCTGCCTCCGCATCCTCAACAGTACCAGCAGGGAAGGCTAAGAAACCCAGGACCATGAAAAAGAATTCAAGCTCAGGATTGGGGATGATAAGCAGTGTGGATGATGAGCAAGAAGTCCGCTTAGATGAATTTTGATTGCCATAATAAATCAATTGTGCATTTTTTAATCTAAAGAACATTTCCAAATTGCGACCTTTGGTTTCCTCGCTGAACTGGATAACATTGTTCAAAAACCGTATCTTCAAAATCTGTTTACCTTGCCTTGTTTGGTGTCATTTTTTTCAGTACACCCTCACCTGTGTGACCTTACAGTTGCTTATTTATTTTAACACATTGGACCTAAAATAACACAAAAAACTAAATCCAAGTAGAAAAAAACTTGTTTTTTTACTGTGAAAAACACAAACATGTTTAACGAACCATTTTTATAAATTAGAATGCAAATATAAATTGTATATTTAAAACATTATGTACAAATTTACCACTGACATTTCCAGGGAGTGTTACTCCTTCTTTTGTCCACTTGATGGTAGCGTTTACCCCCAGACTGCCTTGGGGTTTTTTTTTTTGCTGACACCATGCCGTGTAAACTGCCATTGCAGGAAGTCAAATTAAAAGTATTAAATTATTAATCATAACTCTGGTTTTACCTGGCCTATCAACAACATTTAAAAACTGCTATATAGTTTAAAGTCTGCAATTCTGAAACTGTTGAAACTGAGACTCGGCAAGACCGCGGGTTCCTGCTACGCCATCTTAAATCAGCCACGTGATTTGGACGCACCGGCGCGTCCATCGACTTCTATGGACACTTCTCCCTAAAAAACTTGCGCCTGGAACAAGTTGTACCCAATTTTATATTCATTACGCTGGCTTCCAGCTAAATTTAAGATTCGTTTTATAATTCTGATATACAAAGCACTCGATGATCATGCCCTTTGCTGTTATAAAATGCTCCACATATATGTTGTAATATGCTTTTGGGAAGTCTTTCCGGTAGATTCGTTTTGGTGAACGACCATGGAGATTTGGGTTCATTTAGCTACAGGAGCATTAGTGAGGTCAGACACTAATGTTGGGTGGGGAGGCCTGCAGTGCAGTACATCCCAACTGCATCACAGAAAACATGTCTTGAACAAGTCTTTGTATTGCAGGATTCTTTGACAGTCACATGACTGTAAAATGACAGCAAGCAAATAAAATAGATGGCCATCTTTTCATAAAAAGTGGCATATGGAGCTGCGCAGTTGAATCTTTGTGCGAAGGCAAAAGTGTGATTATAAGCCCCACCCTAAAATGAGCTTAGAATTGTTCTTGGGTATGGACCCTTATTTCTGACCATGCTTGAAAATGCCATTATATTAGTTTTACATTTTAATTAGATACATTTGATAAATGTGCCTATTCAGGATGTTTTTGCAGATGAGCTCACTGAAATAGAAAATAATTTTATCTGGTATATAGCCTTATAGAAGGGCAGTAAGAGAATCAGAGCTCAGTTCGTGTACATGCAGCAGTGCTGTAGCTGGTACACGCATCCTGCATAATAAGTATGCTGCTGAATGCAGAGAATTTCATACAAAGACAAAGCAACCTTTAATGTTTTAAGGATCAAAAACAGACCTCATGTTTGTTTGTTTTTTTTTCTACTGATGTATTGAACATCCAGTCACATTTTTCATAAATTACCTTCACTGCGTTCTGGTCTCAGAAAATGGCGTCACGAGCAGGTTTTTTCTAAATGAACTTTATTCTAGTCTGTTTAGGCGTGTTTTTTTTTTTTTTTTTTTTAGATTAGACAGGTTGCAGAAACCATTTTTTATGTGCTGATGCAATGCCTTGGGGTGAATATCTCAGTAGGGGATGCCAAAATAATGCATCAGAGACACTGCAAAACAATAAAAAGTAGATCATTGCAGCTTAACAAGGTTGGTCTTTCAATGATTATTTTATATTGTGCACTGATTATTGGAAAGCCGATACCAATTTACAACCTAGAACTGAGTGCTATTATCCAACATTGCTGAGACCTTTAGTGTGGTTTTATAGCACATCTGGAAAGGGCATCCAAAATGAAAGGTATTTGCAGTATGTGAATGGTTTAAAAGGTTTTAAACTGGTAGAGAAGTTACTGTCCAGCTGCCAGTGGTGCTGAGAAACACCACTGTGAAACATGATGCTGGTGATTCTTTACACCAGTGCCTCAGTACTCAGATGAATGTAAATACTATCGTAGCCTAGTTTAAATATAACTCATCACTATATCTGAGTGTACAAACCAAGAAAAAAAATCTTTTGGACCAAAGCATTGATCAACATGACCTAAACAATAAATCAAGTATCTCAGCCATTCTGTTTAAAGGTTTAAATACTCCTCTAATAGTGTGCAAAAGTCTTAGGTACATCTGAGGAAATGCTATAAAGTTAATTAGAAAAAAAATGAAGGTAAATTTTTATACTTAGTAGAAAAACACTAAAATGTGCAATAAGCATGAATTTTCTTCTTCTTGGGCTGTTCATGTTAGGGGTCTTCTCAATGGATCATCCTGCTCCACCTCACTCTGTTCTTTGCATCTTTCTCCGTCATGCCAATCATCTGCATGTTCTCCCTCATCACATCCATAAATCTCTGTGGCCTTCCTCTTCTCCTCCTTCCAGGCAGTTCCATCATCAACATTTTCTACCAATATACCCTTCAACCCTCCTTGGCATATGTCCACACCATTTCAATCTGGCCTCTCTCACATTATCCCCAAACACTCCAACTCTGATTTTCTTCTAACATGCTAGTGCTACGGTCTCCAAACTGTACAGCAATGCTGGCCTCATTACTGTCTTATAAACCTTTTCCTTCACTCTTGCAGATATCCTTCTATCGCAAATCATTCCAGCTTTTCTACTCCACCTATTTCTCTTCTTCACTTCTTTAACTTGGAGAACCCCAAGTATTTCAATTCATCTTTTTTCCTCACTGCTCCTTGCACCTCTACTCCTTGGATTGATGCACTTGTTTCTTCATTATGTTTTTGACTAAAATTAGGTCTGCAACATAAAAACATTTATCTTCAACTTTTTTTTGGTAAAGTAATGCTTGGAGAGATAATGTGGTTTTTGTACGGACACAATAATGCATAATGATCTAATTGCCTCCACCAAAGAGGTTATATTTTTACCGACTGTATTTGTTTGTATGTCTGTTTCTGTTTGTCTGTTTGTGTGTTTGTTTCTTTGTAAACAAAAAGTTATGAACAGTTTTTCTTAACATTTTTAGGGAAGGTTAATAATGGGTCAAAGAACAAATGATTAGTTTGATTGAGGGAAAACAGCAGAGAGACTGCCCTTCCTTAGGTTCCTTAGATTGGATTTTTCTCCAATCCCCATATCCCCGTATTTAATTCCCACCCATCAAGTATTGCCTTCCCTATCACATGACCACCACCAACCAGGGAGGAACATGCAATGCCTGCCAGCCGCCTTTTTTCGAACTGCCGCACATGCGTATTTTGGGGGCGTTCTAACACACTCGGAGGGAAAGCGCTATCCGACCCCTCGTACGAATGAGCTCACAAACGCCCATGATTGGCTGGTGATCGCTGCGAGTGACAGGGAAGTGAGCGTATGCCATCCCTCCCTCCCGTGAGAGTTAGCTCCCATTGACTTCCGGTCACGGATGGCTGTGGCATCAATCCGGATTCGAACTTGCGATCTCCGAGTTGATAGTCGCGCACCATTCGAGAGCCCTGGTGCTGTTTAATTTGATGTTTTTTGTTGTTGTTGTATTGTAAAGTTACTCTCGACAGTCAATGGGAAAAACATTATACAAAGGACTACGGAATACAATAAGTTTAATTATAATTATGTATCAGGTAGTTTTGCGCTTAATCAAACACTGATTAACAAGATAAACGCATTTCAAACCCAGTGTCCCAGAACCATCCTTGGCATCAACCAACAATAAAATCACATCATGACGAGGAAGTCTATTGGAGAACAGGAACAAGGCCACTAACTAAAAGTGTCATCCACAGGCACCTTATTATTTATGGGGAACTCAATCAGAAGAGACCCTAATAATACAGTACAGCAATACGTCCTGTACACGCCCCCACATGGTGTGAGACGCTGAGGAAGGCATAAGCCAAGCTATCCGCAGCAGACGGCCAAGCACCTTTCCAATGACATAGAGTTTTCCAAGCATGAAATCCGAGCAATGACGACTGACAGAGATCTGTGGAGATCACGGTTCTCTGTACCAGGATGAGATAGAGCCGACAAAGAAGGTAGAGAGCTCTTTTTCTTGATTGGCATCAAATTGATATAATGCCACAGCGGTTTATACCACAATGTTTCTATAAATGTAATTTATACATTTATATATCCTAATGGATTGTGTTTGTAAGTGTTTATTATTTTGGTTCTCTATGGCTCATTAATGCTGTTAAATGTCATTAAATATGTGGAGCTCAAACGACCAAATGGAACAAGCCAGAATAAAATGCATGGATGGACATGAATAAATTGAGTCACATCTGTAGTGTAAAGGATAAGTGATCATTTAGCTATTATTAAAAAATAATTAACTCTGAAGTAAATTTGTGCTGTGTTTAAAAATAGACACATTCACTGCATCTGGGCGTGTCCCAATTACAGATGTAATATTTTCGGTTTATGTCGGGCTGTTTCTGATTGGTTAGTAATGGTGAACTATATCACCGTTAGTTTTGTTTTATGATTACTGTTAGTTATGATGTACTTTTAGTGGCTGTGATGTAACTAAAGTTGTACATCATGCTAGTTTTAAACTTGCAATGCATTGCTTATTCTGAAGATCACATTTATTCAGCTGGTGGAACAGTTGGCTGATCACTACTAAAGTCATAATCCACCACGACCTACTTGTTATTATAACACTTAATCTGCATTATTTATTTGTTTTCATATTTTTTTATTACAGCAACACACTGTATGTTATGAAATGCACTTGGTATCAGAGGCAAGATTGAGCCCTTGCGGATAGTATCATATCACCGGCACTATCGGATCCAGATTGTTATACCAGCATTGGAAGTGACTCTAACTGTGAGCTAAATCCTTCGGCATGGCACAGCAATTGTGTACACAGCAGATCAGAGCAGAGCTACAACACTGATCAGCCTGATAGAACTGGGCTTAACACCGGTATTCAGGAGTTAAAGACTGGTGTGGGACTTTTTGAACACTACACTCAAAAAGCCGCAAATTGCTTTAGGCTGCTTTAGCTACTGGTTTGCGTTTCAGTAAATTATAAAAGTAAACATTGAATTTGGGAGGACACCGCATATAATGTGTTGTATTGTGTGTTGGTAGACTGTCTTCACTGGGGCTTTGCTCTTGCTCATAGATTGGGGAGTACGGTGAAGGCTACTGTTGGATACAGTTTAGCCTCAAGCAGATGTTAGTTCTCGTGACACACGAGGCGATACTGGAGAAGGCAGAGTTCAGTGACCATTTGCTCTGTGAACTGAACAATGGGCAGTTGTGTCTCAGTGTTGAAGGGTTTAAACTACTGATGGGAATGTTGTGAATTAAAATTCCAGCACTATCAAGCATCAACAGTCTAGTTCTTAATCATGGTCTTTAACCCTCAACAGCTCATTTGTGTCAAAGCATATAAAATATAAATGTAGTTTAGCCAACACTCCTCAGCTTGTGCTCATCTTCAGAGAGTTACTTCTGGAGAGTAAGAAGAGGGTTTAGGATGATTAGATGACATTGCGCTGAGGATTAGGGAGAAGTCCCGCCTTCACCACGCACATGTCAAGTCTGCCTGGCGTAAAGAAACATGGCTTCTGGTGGTAAAGATACCGAAAGAGTTCTTTTCAAGAGAACCTGGGTGTATTTAGTTTGTAATTGATGCTGTTGTAAACGTAATTTACATTTGTTTTGTTACATGCATCTTCATCTGCGGTCAGATAATAATTATATTTCAGATGTTTGCTGACTGTTTTCTTTCCCCAGACCACTTATGCAAATGTATTTCAATATTCAAGATTTAATTGGACTTTGATTAAACTTCAGCAGATTGTTTTCTGCTGAGGTGTGCTCTTTGGGAAGATTACAATTATATATACAAATGTAACCGGGGTGGATTTGAGTCATGGCTCTATCTTCCGAATAAATTTCCCCCCATAAGTTATTGACATAGAGATGAAGAATAAGGGATGGGTGTGAAGGGCACGAGATGAGAAAGATGATGGGAGAAAAAGACTGGAATGTTGGAGGGAGAAAATCAGAGTGCTTCCTTCAAGGATATCATTAAAAAGACTGTGAGAGATGTTGGGAGGGTTTGGGGTAGGGGGGAAGAAGTCAATTTTTTATTTGCAGTGGTGATGTGGCGGTAATGAAGAGGAATGAAACAGCTGCCGTTACGGCCCGCTGTCCTTTAATGCCTCAGCCACGGAATGAAGCAAAAAAACCCAGTGCCTTTACACACCTCACATGAAACCAGATGGGAACACATATGTCTCATGTATGACAGTGCACAGCCTTTTAATGTTCATTGCAGTATCTCAGAATTGACTGTGTCCCTACAGGAAACCCAGCAATCCACTCCATAGGTGGTCTAAATATCGATTATGGTGGTTTGCTCTTTTTCTCTCGGCAATATCATGTAGCCTACTGTGACAAAAAGTATTAATTTCTCACTAAAGGGTTCTGGAGGAGCTAACGTTTTTTCATTAGTTTTAACAACCGAACACACGAATATTAAGGTTAAATTGAAACCACGCATCTAAATGTAAGCTGTTACTTTTGAATATTCATCCATTCAGTATCCACTTTATCCTGTTTGGGGTCTATCCTGGTAATTCCACCAGTCATACACATGCAACCACATACATACTTTCACTACCAGGACAATTCCATGGCAGCAGTCTGCATGTTTCTGAGCACTGGGAGGACAATGAATCCTGGATACTTAAAAAAAATTTTTTTTTTACTTTAGACATGAACTTTCTTTATTGATTCACTTTATGATTGATGGTACAGCACTTAAAGATCCACTGAGAGAGCTCGTCCACTTTTTCATGCCTTACTGGTGGTAATGATCTGGTGATGAGGGAGTGGCACTACAGATTCAGTTCGGTCTTGTTGTCCTTCTTGTCCTCTGTCTTCCTCTTTCCCACCCTCACCAAAACACGATCCATCATTTTCTGTTTCTTTGTGTTTCAAACCATTCTTCATAGGAATGTTCCAGTAGAGTATGAATGTTTCACTCTTCCCAATGGTGGTATTGTATAGATATGGTAGAACGCCTGGTGAGGCTTATGATCCTCTTAAAAACACCCTACTTTTGTTTGAAGTGCTACTCAATTGAAAAGACAAGAATTACCAAAAAGCACCAGGCTTTAATTAACTCATACATAATAATGGAAATGTCAGCCCACAGAGAGGCATACCTCGGCATCTGTCCTCCCAGTCACGCTGACATTAGCTGTTATTGTCTCATTTGTTCTGATTTCCTTGGCTCTCAGCACATTATCTCCTTAGCAGACAAATGTAAGAAATCATATGGTGTCTCTTCTTGTTAGGAAGAGAGACCTACATGTTTGGCTACTTATTAAAATAATTAGGCTTCTTTGCTGATGTTCAGTATTGATTGACTGCTGTCTAGTAGACCAAAGGAAAAAAAGGGGTTCTAATGATATGGCCTTGTGCCGTATGTGTTTTGAAACAACAAATCGCCAGCTAATTAAGTGTGTATCAACTTGGTTGGCTCCTGACTCCATACTCCCCCCTCGTTGCCATAAAGACAATTTTCATCATATACTAATTGCCCCTTGTTCCTGAACAACAACCCTGCTACTCTGACATGCGAGGTAAATTAGCTTTTGTTCAGCATTTTCTTATAAAGTGCACAATATATTCTCAAGAATTTGACTGTGACGGTTACGATCTCAGCAGCAGCATGCGGCTCAACAGACCTTGTTTATCAATACACAGGAGGTTTAATTTAGTGGAACACATTCCTGTTGGCAAGGTCAGCACACAGCAGTGTAAAACTTAAAACAAACAAAAAGTGCAGCTAAAGGACCCTAGAGCTGGGCCCACCTAGAGCTCTCTTCAGCTTAAGTAAAGACCACTGGGGCTGTTGGTGTGAGAGAGGTCAGTGAAGTTGGGCGGGAGATAGAACATGTCTGAAAACTCTGCTGGGGTCAAAATTCTATGAAGGTCAAAAATGACAGACTTTAACAGTTTTGTCATTTTACACAAATCACAAGTCATCACTCATCATCCCATTTGTAGAACCACTTAATCTTATTAGGGTCGTAGGAAGGCTGGAGCCTATCTCAGCTAACACTGGGTGAAGGTGGGGTACACCCTGAACAGCTCAACCCTTAGATTGCCAGACCATCGCACACACACACACACACACACACACACACACACACACACACACACCCATTTACACTAACACTCACACCTGGGGCAATTTGGAACAGCCAATTAGCCTAATGTGCATGTCTTTGGGAGGAAACCAGAGTACCTGGAGGGAACCCACACAAGCACAGGGAGAACACCCTTACCGAGCCCGGGAATCAAACCCAGGACCTTCTTGGTATGAGGCGGACGTGTTAACCACTACGCCATCTGTTGCCCAACCTGTATTCAGTAATGACAAAATATACCAAAGTTAACATGAATACACTTTGCACTTTCTCCCCACTGAAGGCCTTCTCATCAGTCTCGCATGATTGACAACTAACATGGTGGTGGCAGAGGATAAATCTCATGTGATACTTCCTTGAAAAGTGACAGGTACTTGGACTACAAAGACCATGAGATCCATCTCCATTTAAGGACATCTGTGCACCTCCATTTCCGGAAAGCTCTGGCACCTCTGGCTCCTTTTTCCATGCAGTCAACATGGACATTGACCCAGAATGAGGAATAATGGGGCTTGTGATCTCTGGACCTGTTAATGCAAATATGTAGTCCTCAGTCATCTGAACTGCGTTTACCAGAGTCGTCTTGGTGTCACTGTAACCACTCTACTCACCCTGTGTGCAGTCGGGTGATGAATTGCTTCAGGAATTTTGTGTTGTCATTGTGCTTATGTCCCTTCAGTGTTCTGTCACTACAGTATCCAGAGTGTATTACACAAATCAACCTAAACGAAGTTAAAGCAATTTGCGGCTACAGTAAAGCATGTAGACAGTACGACATATTCACTGAGAGAGATATAAAAACAGTTATTGGAATTTTCAAGATGGTGAAACCAAAAGAGTGTTTTTCAGTGTATATCACATTCATTCATTCATTTTCGGAACCACTTAATCCTAATTAGGGTCGCGGGAACGCTGGCGCCCATCTCAGCCGACTCTGGGCGAGGGCAGAGTACACCCTGGACAGCTCGCCAGGCCATCGCAGAGTGTATATTACACACAAAATAAAGATCTTCCAGTGGTAGTTTTCCTTCCTCTGTCTGCCTACCGAGCTGTGTGATTATACATTCTCTTCAGATGTCAATAACAGAGGGTTTTCTAAGTAATGTAATAGCAAAACTTCAATGCAGAGACATTGTGTCATTAGTGGAAGGAGTGAGTACATGTTTACAAAAATACATGAAGTAGGGATGGATCCCTCATTAGTATTTTACAATTCTTGTATATTTATGAGTGTGTTGTTGAATTCTTCAACACTAATTGTGCAGGGTCAGTGCCGACGAAGCCCTCGATTTGATTTGAGGATGCTCATTATGTCGGCAGCTCTCTGCCGTTCAAGTTCTCCATGGTACCTCCATTGTACCACTAGGGAGTCGTGACCCCAGCAAGAGTTAATTGTGCTGCATATTTAAAATAATTAAGGAAAGGAATGTTGACTGGGTAGTTAAGACACCATTTCTGACTCTTGAGATTTATTATTCAGTCAAAAGACAAAATAATGTTGCTGAGCTGCATTTAACAATGCAGCAGCATCCATTCATCATCATTGTTTAATGCAGTTATATATTAACATATATTTACAGTTGATCTGAGGTGATTTATAATGATTGGAGCTCAGTGGAAGATCAGCAACAGTATAAATTCTTCAAAGTATAAAATATAAAAGATGCAGACTTATATCAAGCTGTTATTGTATTTCTGTCCTCCTCTCTTTATTGTCCACATTACCATCACTTCATCCCTTGTCTTTTTTTCACCATATCCATTTTCTACCTGTTCTTCCCCTCATGTATCACTTCTTCCTGACTCATCTTCTCTTATATCATCTCTAACAGGCCAAACTTGTCACCCCGTAACCTTTACTTTATCTCGCACTTCTCCTCACTCTACAGGGCCGTAGCAGGGCACCGAGAGCCTATTCCTGATGACAGCAAAGACAACAGCACCATTTTTACTCGGATTCTAGACCGCTTGCTGGACGGCTATGACAACAGGCTACGCCCTGGTCTAGGAGGTCAGCCACAAATTCGTGTCCTGATTCATCTTCATGTCCTCCCTACTGTCCATTTTGCGGCCTAACAGTAGAACAGTGATGGATTGGTGTAATGACCCAGCTGTGGATCGACTCCCTGCCAAGCAATCACAGAGCCTCTCCCTCTCTGAAACACACATCCAGAGCAGATTGTCATTTTAAAGCAATTAAATAGTTTTTATATCATGACTGACTGTGCAATTTATGTAAATTAACAACAGTAGAGAAAAGAAGGAAAGTAGCATGGGGCAAAACTCTCTCCATAACACTTATGACGTTGAAGGAGGCCCCTGAGGCTTGATCATTATAGATTACCAATGGTGGAATTTAATGTTCATGGAGAGAGTTTACCTAAAAGTAAAAAAAAAAAAACAACTCCAACAAGTATGGAACGTTAATGTGAACTCATTCAGCTCACAGAGCCATCAAAACCCCCTTCTGACCCTTAACATATATAAACATCAGAATGCCTATCTGTCTGGATACTTGCATCATCCAAAAGCCTAAATGTCTGTCTGTCTGTCTGTCTATCTCTCTCTCTATCTATCTATCTATCTATCTATCTATCTATCTATCTATCTATCTATCTATCTATCTATCTAT
>JBCNYH010000026.1:3043113-3057471 GCA_039654325.1 Tandanus tandanus
CACAACGCCGCTCAGCTTCTCTTTGGAAGTTTTGTCCTTGGGGTGAACCAGTCTTTGTCTGAGGGTGGTGTTAGGTTCGAATGAGATGATTGAGAATCTACACCAACATATACAGGAAGAAATGACAAGAAGATGAAGTGAAACAAGGGAAAATTGCAAGTAACAATTATTCAAGTACTGATATTTGTGGTTGATTACATCGTTTTTCTTGTTAAGTCGAGGAATACTTCTAAATATATGAGGCCAAATGGGCCATTTGGGACTGAAGGTTATTTCTTCATGGTTAATTTATGCCCCTTTTTCTTTTTGTTTTCCTTATTGCCACCATCTTGGTTATTATGACTACTTTCAGTACACTAATATTTTTAATGTTTGTATTCTTACTTTCCTCTGATTCTTTTTCTATTGTCTTTGTTATGCCCCCCATTGTCTTTTAACCTTTTCCTTTGTGGTCTCCTCCCTCCGTCCTTTATTTGTATCTTTTGTTAGAAGCCTTCAGTTATTGCATCATTCTGCTTCACTCACTCATCCTTCCATCTTGAAGGCTTTGTGTCTGATGACTCTGGAGCGTTGAAATTGACACGAGTCTAATCTCACCCAGGTGCTATGTTGAGCCTTAATGCATGCTGAGGGTGGCAATGCCAGTCAGAACCCTCGCCCCAAGAGCCCGGCTAAAGCTCAGCTTGTTTCAAAAGTGCACTGTAGAGCAAAGTCACTGCTGACTTCAGGAGGTTTAATGTCTCCTGGGCCGGAACGGATTTTTAAAAAAGAATCTTTATTGCAGGAAAAAGAAGCAGGGTCAGTGTTTTCTTATTTCCCTAGACTTCATTACTTTGTCCCCCCCAAAAACCCCATATGATTCTTTTTAATACCGAATATGTTTCTCCCCAAATTATTTTGTATGAACTAGAAATGAAGTGACACACAGTGCATTAAAAACCGTCCCTCTGAGATACAGCTGTATAATTGGCCTGGACTTTTGTACTGGATGTTTTTGAAAAGGTAATGTTTGTCAACATCCATCATCACTTCTTCTTACTCACGGTATATACTCCCTGCCACTTTATTAGGAACATCATCCATAATTGCATGGCTCATCCACGCAATTGTCCAATCAGATGAATAAAATCATGCAGATGCAGGTTTCAGTTAATGTTCATATCAAGTGTCAGAGTGGGGATAAATAATTTATTTTAGTGACTTTCTTGGTGCCAGACTGACCTCCTGAGATTTAAACACACAAAACATAATGTGGAAAACAAAACAAGCAAAAACACCTGCAAACATCAAAGGAGAACAGCCAGACTGATTCCAGCTGGCAGAAAGTGTTTGGTAGCTTAATAAGCCACTCTTTACAACTGTGGTAGGCAGAAAATCATCTCAAAGCTTAAGAACACATCATGTTCCTCTGCTGTGCTGAGAACAGGAATCACATGGAACAGAATCTAAATCTTTTTACTATTGAAGTGACGTCATGTTTTTCAGATGTGTAGCTGTTCAGCTGTTCGGGTATTTATAATGAAGTGCTCAGTGCGCTTATAAGTGTTTTCACAGATTCCAAAATAAAATAAAACTGCGTCTGCACAAATGTTAGAAAAATGAAAAATGTTCTTCTGATGAACTGAATATTTTTTGTGTGAATGGTTAATAGTCATCCAACCTTGCATTCTAGGGCAAACATAAGTATTAAAAGCTTATCAAGTGAAGTCTAATACGTGGCTTCCTCAAGGATAGGGGTTGTGTTGCCATGGATACAAACATTATGCCGACTGATGTAAATCCATGCTCTGTAATTGCTAGGCATTTAGGACTTGGAGTGTCCCCCATGAATAACGTTATTTATTTATTTATTTATTATTTTATTTACCATCTCCTGCTTGTTGACTGCTGCTAGTCAGTCTTCCTCTCCGTTTAATGCACATACATTCTGACGTCTCGTGTGATCGTTGAAGATGGAAGTTTTTGAAAACCACAGATGTGGTAGCTCGAGTGAGGCGGAGTGAACAAAATAAACCACAGGGTGCATGCAGTCATCATTCTACTTCATAATCTGCTGGGCAGAAGACCCAGTCCCTAAAGAACTCAATTTCAAATGTCACACAATCAGAATAAATCATTAGTGTAGCGACGTCGATGGCGTACAGTGAAGCTAGCTGTGCTGAATACATCTCGTATATGCCATCCATAGAGAGAGTCACTTTTCGTGCCATTTTTATCTCATTATCTGCATCATTCAAAGCAAATCTTGTTAGAAAACAACATTCATAGATTGTTGGGATCTGTCATAAATATATCTGGCGTATTATTTTTCCCAGTGCTAATGATCCTCGCTTTATCGACTGCCGACTTCCATGAAGGTATGAGTTAATGCAGTGTAATGATGAAATGTTAACGTTATAAATTAAGGGTCGTTTTCAATAGTGATAAATGTCCCTGCTGTAGATATGAATAATTTATTTTTAAAAGATCAGTTAGCTATGAAAAATAAAAATGAAACTCCTAAACTCACTTTAATAAAATACTAAAGAGTTGAAGAGAGAGAAGGATGTGGGGGAAACAACAAAAGTGTACACGTCTCCTTTCTTTCTGCAAGGAGCAGTTCTCTCTGTTATGGATCATGTCGATAAGCGTAGCACCTGCTGGGGAACATGTTGACCAGTTTTCATTATTATAACTGTATTTCTTGCAAATTGCAGACATTATAAGGTCAGCTAAATTAAGTAAATCTCAGCTGTACAGAAAAATAACACAAAATACAGCAGTTTAAGTTCTCATAACATTCGAGTATAACACTCAAGCATTGCGCCTTTCTTAACACTTAAGTATAACACTGAATAAGTTCCCTTTGGAAATCCCAGCTGGATAAGAGGAAGGTAATTGTTTAATTGTAATAGCTTTACAACCCCTAGATATTATTATATCTTGGATAATGAGATGTAAGGTCGGGGTCCATAATATCTGAGATAGAAAGCTCTCTGAGAGAACCATTTTAGAAACATCCAAAGCTCAATCATGGGCATGGAAATATGCAACATATGCAGTCTCCCATTATCAGACTTTATCAGAATTTCCCTTCCTTTCCGTACAGCCAGCTGACTGAATAATCAGGAATAATTGCTGCTTCATGTCAGACTCAGAGAGTTCAAATTGCTGAACTGTTTGGAAAAGATCAGCGTAATGGAAAATTGCTTATACTGATTGTGTTGTTGCATTTTGACGCCGTCTGAATCAGTAATGGAAATGCGACGAAAATGTCATTTCACACCCTTTCTGTTCTGTTTCATTATATTTCACTTAAATCTTGATGTCTTGTGCATTTGTGTTTTTTTTCTCCTGCTCACAATTCACCGTGTTAAAACTGTTTGTATTAACAATAGACTAAAAACAAAGGCAGGAAAGCGGAGGGTGGGGCAGGTGTAAAACTTTGAATGTGCAGGAAACAGGGATTAAAAAGAGTACATTTTGTATACGATTTAAAAAAATCAAGGTTATAGTGTTCATTTGTGACATGTTTGAACTTGTCAGAGATAATCATAAATTAACATGATGTAAAAAAAGTATGTTCTACTTTTTTTTCTTTTAAAAAAGACCAAAGACATGCACATTAGGATGAATGGGATTTGAAATCACCCCAGGTGTGAGGGTGTGTGGGTGTGTTGGCCCTGTGATTGAGTGGTTCAGGGTTTATACCGCCTTCACCCAAAGTCGGCTGGGATGGGCTCCGGCCTCCCCACGACCCTAATAAAGGATAAACCATTCCGAAAATGAAACCCACTCAAGAATGGAGAGAACATGCAAACGCCACACAGAAACGCCTGAGCCCGGGACTCAAACCCAAGGCCTTCTTGCTGTGAAGTGAATGTTCTAACCAATACACAACAAATTATTTACCTAAATTATACAATTATGACATCATGAACTCCACTGTGTGCCTCCTGTCTGCCTTATTTCTACAAACCATGCCTTGTGAACACCTAAGTACCAAACCCAATTTGTGTGGTAGTTTTGCCTCCTGTTTGTTGCTGTTGCACTCGTTCGTGTCAGTATTGCACAGGCTGTGCCCTGCAGATAAGCACTGTGATGTGGCTGACTTCACCGCTCGAAGAGAACAGGCCAACGAGCTCAGACAGTACACTTCATCCTCTCTGACTGCGCAGCCAAAGATGTATATAAAAAAAAAACCTTCAATTAGACACGAAGGCAAAATGGCCGTGCTTAACAGATTCCCTGAGCTGCCTGGTAATATTGATGGAAAGAAACAAGCAGCCTGTGCAGTCTTTTGGGATGAACTTGCTAAAATACTGAGGCATTGTAAAAATATAGAGATGCTAAAACACTGATTAGTAATTGCTAAAATACAGCATGCAGTACATTAAACAAACACATTGCCTGAGCAAATTAAACGGTAGAATGATAACGCTTCTTTTTTTAATTAATTGTGCAACGCTACAGCGGATCAGAATACAGTTACATCAACACCTTGGGGAATTACTAATTTGTTAGAGGAGCTTTCTAAAGCCATGCTTTAATTGCCAGTAGATAAATAATATAGACCTTTGCATTATATAAAGTAGAACAACAAAAAATCAGTCTCCCTGAAGTGTCTCTCTTTTAAGTTAAAGGAGCTGTGTCTCAGAATTTTTACCTATATTCATTATAGTGAATATAATACATATAATCTATATACTATATAGTGTAGTTTTTTGCAAACAAAGTTGCAAGTAAATAATTGTTCATCTAGCAAACAGTGAAATCAGAAGTTTGACGGAGCGTGAGCTCGTTAAACGGATAATTAAACTTACAGGACAGGTGATACGAATGAATGCGGCCATCAGGCAGTAAAAGCAAAACCAGGCTCGGACACCTATCAAGAGATATCTAATGGGAGTTCGGCTTTTAGCCAGTAATTAAATCTATATGTTTAGACTTTTTGATGAGGAAAAGAATGAGCAGTCACTGGATTTATCACAATACGCTGAGGGCTGCCCATCCTCCATGCCAGCCCACACACTCCTGGGCAATTAGGTCAGCGGCTATCACTCCATAAAGGCATGAAAACCTCAAGCAATATCCCTCATTTCTTCTGTTTGCGTTTTCTGATTTAAATTAGAGAAACAAAGTTCACCGTGCACAGCTTGAAGCAAAGTCCACTTGGTCATGCATGAATTAGCTGATGCGCATTGCTTTTGATCTTTAAATTAATCTTAATCTTATTTGATGGCTTTCACGTAACAAATCATAGCGCACATGCTTTCCTATTAAAAGAAGAGAAAGCGTGGATTAGCCATTGGCTATCAGAGTCGGTGTAGGGAATTGATTCTTTGGAAGTGGGCCTGCACAAACATCGTCAGGGTTAAGAAATAAAGGTGTTGTGTTATATTTTGGTTATTGCTCATTAAAAATCAGTCTTCTGTTTCCTGTTGTAAAGTGCAGAAAATATAGCTAAACAAAATTGAGCGTAAAAGATGTAGCTAGCTAATAACTGTTATTAAAATGAGCTCTGGTATAACTAGTGCTGCCGTTGGTCACAAACGTCCAAGGAAACAGATTTTTTATTTATTTTTTTAATGTAACCGTTTTGTTTGAAACATCAATTAATTTGAGAAATGTCTGTTTTCTGTCTGTGTCCTGCATCTTATATTCCATGTCCACAAAGGAAGAAAGAAAACTAGTGTAGCTTGCTTCATGTACATGTTGGCTGTTTGTTACAACCAGCGTTTCATCCTTCACCATGAAACCTCACATGGCGGGTCTCTGCAGTACATACTATCTTTAGCCGAGCTGATTTCTTTTCCACTGGCGTAGAATGCAAGGCCTGTGGCACAAACAGGGTACAGGTTGAACCTGAGTTCTACTATTTAGTAGTTTTTACACCTTAATTCATCCACAATGAGTCCACTGCCTCTTAGCATTACTCACGCAGTATGCTTAGCGTGATTGACATTCTGGTTGGGCTGTAACACTGCCTTCAGAAATATAAAGGCGTTGACTTTCTAAGGTAATAAAACCTCACGCTTCTGTGCTTCTGTAACTGTTATTTTTAGCCATGAAAACTTTCAGGAAACACAAAGTAATTACCATTTTCATTTACAGCATTTAGCAGACGCTCTTATCCAGAGAGACTTACAGAGGTGCTTTAAAGTCACTATCAGAGAATACATTCTTATACTGGTTCATCAGGACACAGACTAAGTATACCGTCAGTCAAACACAGTGGGTAGGTGTTGTGTGTGGGGTTTTTAGAAATTTTTTTTGGTGTGTGTGTAAAACATAGTGCTAATCTAAGTACTGCCGACAAAGGTAGGTTTTCAGCCGTCGTTTGAAGACACCCAGTGACTCAGCTGTCCGGACATCCAGAGGAAGTTCATTCCACCACTCTGGAGCCAGAACAGAGAAGAGTTTAGACGCATTTTTCCCTTGACCCTTGGTAGAAGGAGGGACCAGTCTAGCAGTGCAAGAGGATCTGCCAGCGTCAACATAGCTAACATCACACCATTGCTTCATGGCATCTGTCTGCTGTGTGAGACATGACAGGTGAAGCACTATTACCAACTTGTCTTCACAATTTTTCAAAACCTCTGTTTGAAGTTGGCTTTTATATAGCAGCCACGACAGTCAATACATCCACACTGGCAGGCAGCTACAGTCCAGGCAGAAGAAAAAAGCCACCACTATGAATCATAGGTTAATGTGAGAAACCAGGAAATATGTGGTTAGCACCTTCCAAACGTTGAGTTATTCTTAATCGAGCTTTAGGTTTTTCTTCAGCTAGACGATTTGTTTAGCAATAACCTACCCATGAATGTTACTTTTCCTTTGATGATAACTTTAACCTTAACCAGTGGCTGGGATAAAAGAACAGCGTTGATGCTTTAATTAGATTCAATGAAGTGACTTTCAAATTATTGATTTTTTTTGTATAGAACATTTACTGCCCTTAAGGCTATTATATTTGAGGATCTGAAGTGCCTTCACTAGACTTTCGTCTTTATAACGAGCACTATGCAAATTATAAATCACAATTAATCAAATTATTCAGAATCTCAGAACAATATAAAAAGGAAGAAAATAAACCCAAACTTATTGTGAGTAACACCCTATGGAAGAGCACTATTTAATGTTTTTTAAGCATAGAAATAGCTGAACATTTGCATAACAACTCAGACTTCTACAAAAGCGTACTCTTATTCTCGGTCTTTGAAAGCAAGGAAATACTAAAGAGGCTTTAGTAAGAAATCAGCAGAGGGATAAAAAGTACTGCTTTCTCTTGTGCTTTTTGGATTTTTATCTGCACTGAGTGGCTCAGAGGAAGTGATGCTTTGAGGTTTAGCTTTGAGCAAAGCGGCACAAAAGTGTTTGATAATCGACACAAAAAAGGGAGATGCTGGAATAGACAGAACAGCGATGCTACGAACAGTGTTTAAGTCACCCGATGCACAGGTCTGTCTGCAGCATGTTGCCTCTGGGAGCTGTTCGAAAGAGCCCATTTTTTATTTTATTGCTACTGAATCTGGAATGAAGTGGAGTTGGATATTAATTATAATCGGACTTTGAATTAAAATCAAGGCATTTATGGTGTTTATGCAATATATCAAATTCCCTGAGGCTTTTCGGTGATTCATTTTGTAGACTGTATTTTGTTATGATTCATATGCTTAGAGACCAGTGTGATATCTGGTGATCTACAGATACCATTTCTTCACTAAGTATAAAAATATAAACGTGAAATTAAGCCTTTCAATTCAGTTTTATTAGTGTGCTGCATTTTACAGATGACATTGTCACGAAAAGACTCATAACTTCTGAACTAAGGACCTGGAGGTTTATCACTGGCTGTTTATTACAAACTACCATATGGGTAGGATCATCTTTCCGAATTCTTCATAGCATGGATTTTACCGTATGAAGAAAATGGTTTGAGATTCTCGGGGTCCATGTAAACCGGTTCATGATTTTGAAACATAATTGCTTCTCTTACTTTTTCCACTCTTGCACATCCTAGAACTCTTTTACTGAATTTAAATCTGGTGAATGAAAAGGCCAGTGAAATGCCCTAAGTGAGCGTCATGTTCATGAATCCAGTTTGGACTAACTTTGCTACCTGGTTATGCGGAAAGTAACCGTATGAAATGGTAAATTCGGCTATAAAGTGATGCATGCAGTCCTAAATGATAGGATGGGTTGTGAGCTTCAAATGATGCTTGATTGGTTTTTTTAAGAACCCAGTGTGTGCCAAGAAAGTATTTCTCACACAACCATCACCATCAGCCTGAACGGTTGGCAGAAGGCAGGTTGGCTGCGTGGATTGATGGTGTTATGTTCTAGTTTTCAGCTGTTGTGTTTTGGTTCTCACTATTTCTGCCTCACTGGATTGGAACCTCAAATATTCTTCTGCTCTCGTAGCCCATCCAAGGTTTATCACGGTGAGATTCCTTTCTGATCACCACAGTTATAAAAAGTGGTTAAGCGAGTTGCCATCAGCTCTGACTGTTCTCGGCTGTACTCTCTCGTCAACAAGGCATTTCCTCCTGCAGAACGGAACGCTTTTTTGTTTTTGCCAGTATTCTGGTTTCTTTTCAAGCAGATCAAAGGCGTATTGATGGTAATAGGGTTTGCATACAGTTACAATTTCTGTGTTCTAGCTCACTTATCAAACCCTACTGCATTGCACATGAAGAAAAATTACAGCGGAAAATACATGAAATATACAGAAGTATCTGTGTTCTAATTCAGTTCAATTATCTTTGTGTACAGTATCACAAGCTCCTAGTCCGTTGCTGGCAAAATGGTTTGTTGTTTCAGCGTTTACATTTTCATTCACACCTTTGATTTAAATGTAGAGGTGACTGAGGCTTAACTTAATGTTACACTATTTTTGTAAAGATTTGATGATTTTTTTGAATAATTTGTTAGATTTAACTATAATGGGTTTTATTCAGAAATAATGACGAGAGATTTTGTGGATTTTATTTCAGAGCAGTTCAGTACAAAACAGTGATCTAATAAAACCATGTAATCGAGCTGTAAAATTAAAAACCTGGATTGTCTCATATAAAACCTTGTAAGTCTCATTAGGATAGTGAGCGTTGCACGGCTTATTTTCTCAGACACTAAACTTCACATCCTGAAGTATTATGGGTACAACAAGTCTGAAGTTCGTCACTATGAAAAATGTCTTAGTTTGGCTTATTCTTTTAAATAAAGATATTAAAACACACTGCATGTACATTAAATACATCACACTGTATCGGCTAAAACTGGGTAGAAATCCGTGATATTATATTTAGATATTTAATTTTGCTAGACTGGTATTTTTAAAGTTTACAAACCAGTTTCATGCTCCCTCTGGAAGCCATTATAACTATTATGGATGGATACAAGCATGGAATTTCTATGTAACTGTTTTGTTATATAAGACAAGAGTTAAACTGACACAAGAAACAAACGCAGTCTGCTTGATTATATATAAGTGGATCGCTACACTTATGATCTCGTTTGTGCTGTACGGTATATGAGCTCTACTGTGGATGCCTTTTATACGAGTCCCATTAAAAACCGACTGACTTCAGAAAAAAAGAAAATAAAAACGCCCAAGGTCATTTAAACATTTAAACAGTATTCATAGCAAGGCCTCTTCTTCCGCTTTCTCTCTCTTTCCCACTCTGAAGTGCTGAATAGTCTCCATCATGGACATGTTCACAGTGGACACTTAGAATAGACTGAGTGGATAATCAGGTGCTTTAACGTTATATGTTTCCATGGCATCTCAGTGTTGACACTATGAAGATAAAACTTTAAAAGGACACGTTGTATACTCCGACTGGCGGCTGAGGAAATATATTCATACAAGTGTAATCTTTTTAAAGTGCGCCTTAAGGATTGCTCATCACCGACCCTGTTGAAAATATCACAGAGATGTTTTGAAGTAAAAGGTCAAGCAAGAATCTTCACTAATCAAGGCAGGCCGTTCTGGAGAATGGAGAACGGAGTAGAGCTAGTCGTGACTCATCCTGCTTCAGACTCTGTAGCTTCGAGGGCACTGAATCTGATGAGCAGAAAAAGTCAGGGGTTTTTTTCAGGGTTAGAAATGGTACGGAGAAGGAATACTATTTAAATGAAAGTATAGCTCTGTCAGTCGTACTCAGTTTAAAATGGAAGCTAAAAATGTTGCTACATTTAAATATATTCAAGTACGAGGATGTAAAAAAACAAAAAATTTCAAATATCCTGTAAACCAATATTTGCTGTTAGCTAGATTTTGAATAGCTAGCCAGTTTATGCCAGCTCTCCACTCGTTACCGTCTTGTTAATGGCAATAGCTGTTTCGGGCCAAAGTCAGCTTCAGTGTTGCAAACTTGGAGACTTTGTCTATATATTTGGCAGGTTTCTAGATTTCTTTAGTTTCTTTAATTAAAAAAACAAACAAAAAAAATTGCCGACCAAATCTTACATCTGTTCCATTTCAATAAAATATAAACATGCAGAAGAAATATTTCGGTATGGCAACACATTGCCATTTCTACTACAAAGGTGTGACGATCCATCCTGATGAATTCTTCCTCTTTTCCAGGAGTATACAATCGACGTATTCTTCCGGCAGAGCTGGAGAGATGAGAGGCTGAAGTTTGATGGACCCATGCAGGTTCTCCCTCTCAACAACCTTCTGGCCAGCAAGATCTGGACTCCCGATACCTTCTTCCACAATGGGAAAAAGTCAGTGGCTCACAACATGACTACTCCTAATAAACTCCTGCGGCTGGTGGACAACGGGACCCTGCTGTACACTATGAGGTGTGTCCTGACCCTTTTATGAACTTTTATTTGTACAGCAGCATGTGTCCGCCACTGAGTGACCAAAGTATCTCAACTCACGATTCTAGTCTCGTACTGGGTACTAACACTGACCGATTCTCCTCTTAATGCTGGTGTTATTAGTACAGGTCTTCTCGAGGTTCTATAGTAATAAATAGGTTTGAAAGTGTAGACAATCATGACGACGACGGAAGGGAAATATATAATATATACCTAGATTTTTAATGATTAGACTTAGAATACTGACAGGCAGGAATGTTTTCTGGGTCGGTTTTTAATTCTAACGATGTTCATAAAGTGCACAAGTGAACAGCGATGCTCATGTTGCTGCTGCGTCTGCACAGTAAAGACTATTAACATGGGAAAGGATAGAAAAGCTCATGATCCTGATGCATGATATGATGATGATGATGATGATGATGAAAACATGGTAAAGGCCAGTTAGGTTTGAGAGTAATGCCTTTCTGACAGTGCCAGTTAAGTAGATTTGTGAAGGACTTGGATGCTTGAATTCCCCGGTTCAGACTTCGACCTGTGAAATGAAAAGTGCTTGAAGAATGAATTAAAGAATTGAATTGTGACTGAAATGGCCATCAACCGTCCAGAGCGATGTGCCCATCTGCTGCAAAAAGAGCAGGGCAATTCAAGTCCATTGACCTTTATAATGTACCCCAGGGGCTTTCAGTACACGCACTGTATGAAAGGACAGTCTGAGTCAGTGGGAGCTATTCATCTGTCCTCAAATTTGATTTTCGTTCTGGATTTTTAGAAATGACCTTCAGAGAGATACGGGAAAAAAAAAAAGACATTAACATATCTTGTCAATCAAAAGTTATAGAACACAGTTTATGCCGTTTACTGTATCATGTGCTGAACTAAACAACCTGATTTTACAGTTTTATTTAAAAAAAGAAAGAAGAAAGAAAAAAGCCTTAGGCATCAATTTTTCAATATTATTTTGGTACAAATTTTCTTTTATTAAATCTTTTATTACATTAGTAACAAAAAAAATTACATTTCAGATTTCCAAGCATTACTTTTCCAACAAAAATAAATACTACAGAAAGGTGTTTGTTTTTCAGTAAAGGAAATAATATTTTATACATGAGACTCCTTTTCAGACAAAAAAGGTTTTATCTATTCAATTCAATTCAGCTATATTTGTATAGCACTTTTTAAAACTGACATTGCTGCAAAGCTTTATATAAACCTTATACATCTATAATGAACGCGTCCGCGGTGGCGGTGGAAGGAAAAACTCCCTCAGTTGACACGAGGAAGAAACCTTGAGAGGAACCAGACTCAAAAGGAAACCCATCCTCATTTGGGTGAAACCATAAAATACAAACCATGGAGCAGGAACTTCACTACAGTTTAACATGAAGTCTAGCTGGGTATCTTATAACTGTAATGGGAATCGTAGTCCTAAATCATTTCAGTAAAAGAGTTTATATCACCAGCAGTGAGAAGTCATCTTCACAGGTTCTGAGTGAATATTTAGGTCCATATGGATCATCAGCAGCAGGAACGAAGGGGCTTCTAAGATCAGAACTCCAACCAGTCATTGCACATCAGGACGGATTACAGGATTCAGAGAGCAGAAGGGTCAGAATCACTGGGATCTCAGAAGTAGCACGTGTAGGTGTGCTCATAACAGTGTAATGGTTAAAGAGGAGAGTTTATCAGTGCTGAGTGTAAGCAGGGACTACGGCATGACTGAATATGACAGCATATCTAAAAGTGCAAACCGGAAGGAACACAGACATGAGGGAACCCTGTAACATGAGGCAATCACACACTCCACTTTCTAAAATCTGTAAAAATCGAGCGAGTATGAAGCTGATTCAAAAGATGATTCAGTAAAACCGATTGTTACAGGTTTTTATTTATTTATTTTTTTTAAATAAAACTCTACAGATCATCCAGTATCGGATGGCTGCAAAAAAGAAATCAAATAGTTTTGTATCTGGTGTAAGTGTGAGGTTTGCACCATTAATATGTATTTTATGCTGAATATTCAAATGCATTAAGCTTTAATAAGTTATGCTTTATTTTGCCATCTACCACAGAGTAGTCGATCAGTTTTTGTATATTTTTGCTGTTGTGTTATTCTTTATTAAAGTTCCCCTGTTACCTTTTCTCCTTCCCTCAGTGTCGTCCTGTACAGTACATAACAATCAGTGTGTATAGAAATAATAGTGTTAATGAACATGGGCTCTGTTGTTAATGAAGGCAGTTAGATTGTTGGTGAATTTGTAGAATGTAGTTCATTGATAAAGTTATATTTGGGAACACGTTTAGTGTATTTTTTATTTTATTTTTTATTTTTTTTGTAACTGTGATGAAATGCTGTTCACTTTCAGCCTCGAACTGATGTTCCTGTGCTCCTCTGCAAGGAGAACCACATTAGAAGGAGGACTCTGTGGAGTCATGGGCGAGTGCACCTCACAGCTGAGAGACGTTGATGTTTGATGGCAGTTATGTGCAGAGGCATGATTGTACGGTTGATGCCTGTAATGTTTGTACCGCCTTCTTTCATTTGCGTGCAGGAGTTTTGAACTGCCTGCTTGATTTACCGTCATATTAAAATGAGACGGATGGAGTGGGAGGGTTGGATGTAGCCCGGCGTGGAACGATGGATGTACCAGATGTAACGTCTGCACTTTTAAACGGGAATCGACAGTCAACTTTATTATTAGTTTATACTTTTTCCTGCGTCAAATAATCAACTCTGTTTTTTTCATTACAAAAAATTCATCTTTTTTAAATTTAAGAATGATTAGAAACGTACGATTCGTATGAACAATTTCATAACCAGATACGGTGAAACGTCAATAGCGTGAATGACGTGAAGTCGCTGCAGGGCGGTTAGTTCCTAATGCAGGGATTACAGTATGCGCTGTGATGTTAGATCACTTTATTTAAAAAATGGGGTTCGTAAAAGATGCAAAAGAATCCACCGTGTGTGTGTGTGTGTGTGTGTGTGTGTGAGTGTGAGTGTGTGTGTGTGTGTGTGTGTGTGTGTGTGTGTGCGCGCGCGCTGGCCCTGCGATGGACTGACGAGTTGCACGGGGTGCATTCCGCCTTCACCCGGATTCAGCTGAGAAAGGCTCCTGCCACCTCTTTACCCGAGTAGGATTAAGGTTAAGCGGCTCGTCAAATGAGTGACAACGAGTGAGGGTTCACATGAAATAATACCAGAACACTAACATCTGGTTATTTGATCGGGGATTAATGAATTTAAACAGAGTTAGTGAGTCTAACATGCAGCACATCATCCGTTTTCTGGAACTGTGGATTTTTTATATTTAATATTATTTTCTTAAGGACAATAAAGAACAGGGCTCACGGAACACAGATACGTTTTACAAAGGATTTAGTGCTTTCTGTTTTTCTGAGCCAGAAGGCAAAGCTCTCAATTTATCAGTCAATTTACGTTCCTACCCTCACCTATGGTCACGAGCTTTGTGTAGTGACCGAAAGAACGAGATCGCGAATACAAGCGGCTGAAATGAGCTTCCTTCGCAGGGTGGCAGGTCTCTCCCT
>JBCNYH010000026.1:3061850-3075525 GCA_039654325.1 Tandanus tandanus
CCCCCCCCCCCCCCCCCCCCCCCCCCCCCCCCCCCCCCCCCCCCCCCCCCCCCCCCCCCCCCCCCCCCCCCACACTCAGTTCATGACAACATGGTGGCGCCGTGGTTAGCACTTCTGCCTCAGAGCAAGAGGGTCCTGAGTTTGAGTCTGAGTAAATACACAGTACTGTGTAGCACAAATGTTTTTCACCTACATCACAAAATCACGTGACTGTTTATGAAGCTGCATTGGTAGGCGAAAGTCCCCTGGTGGTCACCCTAGGAAACGTGCGCACAAGAGCTGATGTTATGTTCAAGTGAATTTTTACTTGTTTTTTTAGCAACAACCTCTGTGGCTTTTTCATTCCAAGTTAGTTTCAGTTCCAGCACTCACATTCAACATGAAGCACATTTTAAAAAATTTGCATAATTTAATTATTCAACTATTAATCTTTAATTCATACAGACAAACATGTCTGCAAACTTAACACGTTAGTGCATCCAGGTCTCATCTGAGCCCCCTGACCATCTTGCCTTGTAAAATAATGGAATATCTCTGTCCGATCCAGCAGCCTGGTGCCTTCCTAACCACCTCTTCTTTTCATCGAGAGTCACAGGGTCCGGAAACAAAGTGTAGTTTTGCTCTTCGGGGATTGTATCAGCTTCTTCACCTGGATCGTATTTCTGTCCTTTCTCTTATCGCCTCTTGAGCATTCTATTATTTATTTATTTTTTAATTCCGGCTGCCATCTCGGGAATGTGGACTTTCTGTAAAGTTCTCACTCTGGTTCGTGGCAATGCATTTTTGTCTGGTTGCTTTATAAGGAGAAAACATGAAAGCAAAGTACTTTGTTGTACTTGGTGGTGGCTTTACACACAAAAATGTTTAATTGTATTGCTCGGTTCGCTGAGTATTTAAGACAGTGCCTGGTGGCTGCGTAAACAAACGCCCATGACAAACCTCTGTTTGTTCCTTTTCACTAAAAGCAGCCATTTGGGTTACTTCAGGAGCTCATGTGGTACAGTATCGTTAGCCGGTGAAGGCGATATAGTGGTACTTTGTATTAAGCAGCGGATCAAATGATGTTTTTGATTTGAATTGCTTTGATGAACGAATCGAAGTTTAATATATTTTGTGCAGCTTTAATGACTGTCGGGATTTAGCCAGTAAAGACTCTCTCTGTGACTAGGCAGGCATTTGATGATCCTGGTTTATGAATTAAAGAGAAGTTTGTGGACAGCGTGAATCTGGCATCGAGATACCACTCTGTTCTGTACCATCTCAGCCCAGTGGAAGCGCTCAGCCTTCTTTTCATTGTTATTTCAGTTCAGGAATGTCAGTCTAGTGAAGGTGAAAAGGACCATGTCATCAGAAAGACAATGGAGCCACAGCCAGGTACCCTAAGCCTATTTCTCTGCATTAAAGCATGTCACAATAGAGCCTAACATTGCAGCATTCCTAAACAGAGCTGACAGACACTGAAGAAATTCTTATTACGGTTATAATTTGTCATGACAGGCTCAGTCTAGACTCAGTTTGTGTGAATGATATTATAACAGTTGAGATACTTAGGTCTGCCTGGTTTGTGAGAGTAAAGCAGTGGATTTAAACCGTAAGGATTATGAATATTGCTTATTGCGTGAGATGGAGTTGACGCTTAAGTGTGAAGGATGCTGTTCTTTTATTATAAAAGGCTCCAAATTCTTGTGGTAAGACATTGAAATTTGTGAATATGCTCAATTTGATAAATTCAGAAAAGCCCAGGATTGAGACCACAACATGAAGTGCATTTCAGTGCTGGGTGTTCTTTGATGCAGATAGTTCTTTTTCTCTGCCTGCGTGCACTGTACGAAGGTTGTGAACCATGTTTCTTCCCCAAACAGTTCCTACAAACTTGGAAGCACACAATTGGGTAGAACGTATTTTTAAGAGGCCCAAACACAGTAACGCCCCTGTGCACAAGGCGAGCTTCATGATGACATGATGCATTGAGTTTGAAAGAAGGTGGAATGACTCGAGTGTACTGCACTCAATCCTGAGCACTGAACACCTTTGGGATGAACTGGAACACCGACTGCACCCCAGACCTCAACATCCCCACATCCGTGTCTGACCTCTCGTAGCTGAATGAAGACAGATCACCAAAGCCACGCCCCCAAATCCCCACAGGCATGCCCCAAAACTTAGTGCAAACGCTTTGCAGAAGATTGGAGAATATTATAACAACAAAACGAGGACTAAATCTGGAATGAGGTTTTCAACAAGAACATATGGCAGTGATGGTCGACTGTGGGGAAAAAAACAAAAAAAAACAAGTAGCTGTTCCACAGATATGATATATTTACAGAACGTATTTTGATGCACCAGATCTTATTCTGTTCATGGAATATTAAAATTCTACGCATGACTTATTAATTGAGACATGTGAGATTCACGGCTGTTTTACTCCAGCGTCACTCCAGCTTTCCTGATAATGAAGCACAGTCATGCATACTGAATGAGAATGAAATACGTGAGATTTTTTTTAATGTTACCCATCATTATTTCTCCTCGCTGTAGTTCTCAGGCCTCAATTTACATTAACACACTTTAACATGTCACTAATCCTAAAAAAAATACTCCGACACAAAAATCGAAGAAAAGAAATCCATGCGTTTAACATCTCCAGGGAAACGATGCTGCAGCAAGATCGGATTGTCTGCAGTAGCATCTTAACATGGCTCTGGGATTTTCCTTGTTAAGTAGAGCTAAATGTGCAAACATAAGCACTTCCGCTAATTTGAGATGAAGAAGCATGAGGAGACAAAAAAATCAATACGCCAAGACACTACAACAACACTATCAACACAAAACTTAAAAAAAAAAAGACAGTGTCCTCCTAGATACAGAGATACAGAGCTCCCCCATGGGATCGACTACCATTTAGTTTCATGTTGGATGTACAGTCACGGGCAGCGAGCATTTCAGAAACTGTTGTAATTAATCTTTTAAGGACATGTTGGAACTATTTTCATACACCTGAAATCTATTATTACAAACAGAAAACAAAACAAAAGCATTTAAAAACAATAATAATACTCTGCAGGGATAGAATTTAGAAAGAAACCACCTCAGCTGCGGCTTCCCCGTGACCCTGATGGATAAAAGGTGGATAAAATGGATGGACTTTCTGCAGTGGTCAAAACTAATATCAAATGATAATGATTAGCCAATTAGCCTTCAGTGTGTTAATATATAAAGTTATTTCATTTCAGTCAAACTCAGGTGTATCCCCTCGTTGAGGGGTGTCTTTAGTCACTTGAGAACACATGAGCGGAGTGGGGTCCAGGATGACCGATCTGAGACTATCTGAGGGACGTGTTTTCTTTCCGGTTCCAATTTAACTCTAGCATTGGTTTGATTTCAGTGAGAAAACATTGAGACTCACTGCAGAAAGTGAATCAAACACGACACGTCAGCTGCTGAACTGAGACGAAGCACAGAGCTGTAACTTTGTGGAAAGTGTTTTCGAGAATTGGACCGGCAAACAAAAAGAGAAAATAAATGCTGGAGCTGTTTTAAAGTAGTTATTTATATAATTATGTAGTCACTTATTGAGCATCGACTCTCGCAGTGTGCTTGGGTGATTTTTGTGGTTTTCAGTCTGTACTTGGCAAAGGTTTAATTACCCTTTTCCATTAGTACATTGATAACCAATAAATAAAACCAGTAGATTTTCACCTCATTCATTTACAGTAATGTGCTACTTCAATTCGTCACCAAATGTTCGGGGTTTTTTTATGTTGAATGCAAAAACAAAACATTTTTTCAGGTCAATAAACATAATTTTGTAAAAGTTTGTTTGAAAATGTTCAAATTCGATAAAACTTTGCTTTGAAAATGGACAGGAAGCATATTTCAAGGTGTGTAATAAGTAATCTGTAGGTCAGTATGGAAATATAAGCAGAATAAAGTATGGTTTGTTTTCCTTTTTGTAATTTATGAGTAATTTTACAAAAATTTGAGCAAAGTACACATCAAGCCAAACCTTACATAAGTACAGTAACAAAGTATGAGATATTTTCCATTCCTGCTGGTAAAATTGCTTTTTTCACCTCCTTTTACACATTTTCTCTCTCACAGCAACTTATTTCATTAGGTGTTCTTTTGTAGCAGAAAGTGCACCAGGTACAAAACAGCGGTACATTTCACAGGGCGCCAAAGTGTTTATGAGTTTTTTCCTTTTTCATTTTCACTAAAGCCTTTTCATGTTCATGGCTCATGTAACAGTCGTACACTCTCGGGTTTTATTAAACTTATCCCTCGTTTTAATATAAAATTCACTTTTTCTTTATGTTTACCTGAAATAAAGGTAATCACAATGCACTGGATAGGAAAAATGGATATATTTAATACAACAAAAGAACACGTTCCCGGGAGATTTAGAGTTCATTCTTTCGAGGTGGGAGGGGCATACTTTCTCATATGGTAATCACAGCAACACTAGCCAATCATAGACATCTGTGAGCTCATGTTTGCAGAAGAGGGCGGATAGCAATATACCCTGTTGGCTTCATGGGTCTCAAATGAAACACGTTTTTCTGTAGTCCGTTTATGTATTATCTATATTTCCCTTCCGTTAGGGTCACATGGAGGCTGGAGCCAATCCCAGCTGACTTCAGTTAAGAGGCGGGGTTACACAATTAACAGGTCACCAGTCTATTACAGGACTAACACAGACACAAACAAACATTCACAGCTATGGGTAAATTAGAGTAGCCGGTTCACCCAATGTGCATTTCTTTGTGCTGTGGAAGGAAACCAGAGTACCCGGAGTAAACCTACGCCAGCTTTGCATGAAAATACCAACTCCACACAGGAAGGCCTCTGCCAAGAGTCGCACCACGAGCCTTCTAACTGTAAGGCAATGGCGCTAACCACTGAGCCACGGTACCTGTTGCAGGCCATTATACTCAAGTTTATAAATGTTCGAATGCTTTAGCATGAAAAAGTCCAGATGGGGAGAGCAGAATTATATTATACGGTTAGTCTCTGAGCTTGATGAATATCATATTAATCCAAAGGAAATGAATCATTTCTGTGTGATTAGTAAATGGAAATGAGTTACGAGACAGGTTTAGTGTCTTGTTTTTTCTTGCTCATAGAAGGTGATCTATCACAGTGGTTTTATAACCAAAAAAAGAAAAAATAAGAATTTAGATATATACATACACGGCCCGGCCAAAAAAAAAAAAAAAGCTGCACACTCTAATTTTGATGGAGAGCATTTATCCTTGATCACAGCATGTAATCTCTCCATGGCATTGTTGCTCCGGTTGGTCCGGTCGAGGCTCAGCAACATTAACGTGGCAATAAAATGAAGTCAGCTGATGATCTGAATGTAGTGAATGAGCAGGTTATCACATCAATGCACTTTTTCTTCCCTGATGGCACGGATATAAAATGGGGACTCAGATAATGAGCGAGTGGTTCAGGGAGCACGAGGAATCATTTTCACATACGTATCGGCCCCCCAGAGTCCCGACCGTAACCCTATTGAAAGTTTTGGGGATGTGCCGGAGAAGACTTTATGGAGGGGTTCAGTTTTTCCCTCATCGATTCAATGTTTCGATGTGTGTGTGTGTGTGTGTGTGTGTGTGTGTGTGTGTGTGAATACTTCAAAAACGTTGTTTAAACATCTTTTTACAGCACTCCAAATGTACAAGTGTTATTAGGTATAAAATGATGCGTATGTTTACTGTTGGCTATTGTGTTGCCATGTTGTTGGACATCTTGTGTGTTCATTCCAAAAACATCGGGTAGGTGGATGTGGGTCGTCTCCAAATGACCATTTTGTTGTGTTCCTGTAGTAAGACACAGACACAGGAATCTTGCAGACACACTTGAAAGGCCCTCATACTGTGAAGGTGGGAAGTGTGGAGCCTCTATAGGTCTCCTCTCGCTCCACATTGGTAACACATATGTTCCTCCACATAAATCGGACGAGGCGTGATTTATCGAGGACCTGTTCAATTCAACAGAAGGGTGAAGAGCCTGGATGAAGCAAGCAGCACTTGTCCAGGAAGGCAGTGGAGGAAAATTAATGAGGAAGGGTGATGCAGCACTGAATCACCACAGAACTCATGTGTCAAGCTGCCTCTTTTCTGGAGGATAGTAACAAGCAGCCGAGCAAACCAAATAAACACTCTTCTCAAGATTCCCCCTTAGTTTATTAAATTTATAAGCATGTCTGAAGTGTCTGGACAGGGTATGTGTTCTGCAGTCCCATTTATCACCGATTCGTAGAATAATACAGCTTTTGGTGTTGAGGGCAAAGGTGACACAGAATTGACCAGCAGTACAGTCATAGACACGATTTGACTGAAAATAAAACAAACCTTTTTTGTCCCTAATGAGTCAAGGACACAACTGGGATCTTTATCAGAGTGTGTAATTAAAATGTCCCGTGGTGGCTCTGCATCCCATATCCTTCCAGATTAATCCAAAGGTCGAAGTGTAAGGTATAAGCCTTCGTATGACATGGCAGAAGAAGTTGGCCACTGGGACTCTTTGACTGTGTTCAGTTACTCTGACCTCTCAGTGCCATTCATATCCTGTCTGGGCAGCCAGCCGTGGCAGTTTGTTAGCCTGGGATTAGCTGGCAGTGGGGAGCACAGAGAGCAACCTGGCTCTCCTTTTCTCAGCCTAGCCTCCCGAGCTGGCCCTGACCCAGCACTCAATACCAGTCTGGGGTTAGGATTTAATTGCATGTTCAGAGCTATAACAGCCTGTATCTTTAAAGCCTATTGGCAAAGTGCTGCCACGGAGCCAATACGAACCCATGTATAATCTCTGTCAAGGCAAACGTGTCCCAGGAGCAAACGGAAAGGATGAGGTTGTCGTCATGGGGTTCAGAAGCATCAAGGTAGCTGTTAATTACCCCTGTTAGGTGATTGTTGCAAGTTAATGCCCCAAGTCATCTCACGTTCACATATGTCCCCAGCAGTATTCACTCAAGCTTGTAATAATAATTATTTGTGGATTATAACAACCCCAGTGCAGCTGACTGGGTTATCAAAGGCCGGCCATCTCTCACTGTCTCTGGTGAGAGGAATGTAAAAGAACCGTTGCTGTCGTTCTTAAAGAGTAGGCTGCTTTGGGTTGCCTCTATGACCTAGAAATTTAGTGATGTGGCCCTCAGTGACCATGTGGCCCTCAGTGAAGACGAGTGTGACGCCCCTGTTTTAGCGTCACACTCGTCTTCACTGAGGGCCACATGACCAGTTCAGCAGTCATTATCGCAGCCCTTCTGCTGCCTCTTTAAAGATCGATATCACCATGGATTTTGTAAAATTATAATCTTATTGACTTGCTTACTGACTGGAATTACTCCATTATAGCAGATTTGAAGATCTTTCTCATTTCTTACAGGAGAGGTGTTTTGTATAGAGGGAAGACAGTGAGCAGACAATGTATTATTAGTCAACTTACCCAGTCAAGTCGCTGCTGTCACTCCTGTTCTTGAAGTGTTTAATGAGCACCCAGGGCTTTGTGTAAATTACATTAGTACACTCAGCCATGGTGTGTTTTAATTCCCATTAGGAAATGAGCCGTATTAGTCCTTCTCACATCAAAAAGCAGTGATGTCTGGAGTATTATTAGCAGAGAGACAGCAACCTCCGTCTCATTATGTTAACCTTTTGGGAAAGTTGAGCAAAGTCTTTGGTGGTTCTTTGGGTCAGACTCCATGCAGTTCTGCACTGTTCAATCAATTTTCTGAAGCCTAATGGAGTCTGATGTCTTGGGTTGCTTTTAAGGTGTCTTCACCGTGTATTAAGTCTTAAAAGAAACATTTAACGTTCTGCGAATACAAATAGGCTACTATATAAAGTCCTCCCATAATTTCTGATGGTTTTTAACCTGCCTCGATGATGGCACTTTCCCAAAAATTTCCACTTATTACCTCTGCCAAGAAGGTTATGCTTTACTCTTGGTTTGTGCGTTTGTTTGTTAGCAGGAGTATGCAAAAACTTGTGTGCAGGTTTTCTTGAAATCTGTACCGAAGGTGGGCCTTTGAACAAAAAAGACTCCATTAGATTTTAAAAGTAATCCGCATAAAATAAAGCAATTCTTTATCATTGAAAAAATAATGATTTTTGGTTTATATTTGGTATTGCTGGGCTTGGCAGAGGTTTGCGCTCTAAATGTTCTTGTTTAGCAGAATGTTAATCAAACATTTTCTTGATGCTTTTCACATGAGCACAGTATTGTACTGTAATGTTATTGATTATCAAAAAAAGTAGATTTTTTGGATGGATGCATAGCATTTCTCCCTATGAGAAGATTTTTAATAGACCCCCACTGCAAAAAAGCACTTCTGCTATGCTAGTGGACTAAAAATAAGGGCCTTGCGCAGGGTTTCCAAGCAACAGGCTTCTGACGCAGATTAATACAATGCCATCAACGGCCTTGAACCGATCTTCCCCTGTACTCCTTCTTCCTCTCTTTCATGCTTACGCCACTCTCTTCCTGCATCTTTACTTAACTATAATTACAGAGACTGGTTAGTGTTTATTGTCATATTGTGCGAAAAATGCACAGGATTTTCCATAAGGACCTCACTCAGACTGGCCTAAGGGTAAGAAGAAACCAAAACACATACTCTCTGTACCCAGTCCACATCTGGAGTCCTACAGTTCTAAATAAAGTCCCTTGTTTTTGACACTGATACAGATGTGGCATGATCTGAAGAATCCCTTGGACATTCATCAAAACACGTCTAGTGCACTGTTATCACCTAGCCATACAGTGGCTGTCTCGCTGACCACAAGGCTTGTGAGATATTGATTTTGCCCTGCTAGTCATTTACCATTTAAAAAAAAAAAAGATAAATGATGTAATTATCCTGAACAGAGAGCCTGATTTAAAAATACAGACAGACAGACAAACCCCCCGCTGTTTTCACCATATCATTTTTATGGAAAATAGGAAAGCGAGAGTACAGTTCTATAAAGACGAGGGATTCTCACGGATCACGGACTAAATGTTTCCTGTCCAGCAGCTGATACTCCTCAACTGGCCAGAAACCGTTAACCAAAGGGTTGAAACGTACGATTCAGAATGGACGAGTACCTGTGAACCATTTAATAAATGCCACTGTCACAAATTGTTTTTTTTGTTTGTTTGTTATAGGAAGGGGCTTATTTTTACAAGTGCAAATAACAGCATAAGCAACAACTGAACATGGGGATTCCCACGTTGTCACATCATCACACACCTGTAGTGCTTCAGTGAACTGAGTATTGAATAAAATGGACCAGGAGAATTTCATAAAAGAAAAGTTGAATGCTGAGTTTTCGTATATTAAAATTAAACTGAAAACAGTAGCCAGACTCCCTACTGAGGGAAAACAGATTAACAAAACAAAAACACACTGAATCTGAGGAACTCTTTCTGTACGAGCCTGTTCTTCCCAGCATGCCGCAGTTCTGTGTCTCAGGGGTTTTCAGTGCTGTTCATGTTTCCTGAAGGAGAATTCTCTTTCGCTACTCCTAAAGAGTAATGTCTTCACGAAGAAAGTTTAAAATGAAGTACAGAGTTTGAAACAAACACTCGTAATCATTGGCAGCGGTGGCTCAGTGGTTAAGGCTCTGGGTTACTGTTCCGAAGGTTGGTGGTTCAAGCCCCAGTATCACCAATCTGCCCTGTTGGTCCCTGAGTAAGGCCCTTAACCCCCAATTGCTCAATTGTGTCAAAATGAAATAAGAAATAAGAGCGTCTGCTAACGCCGTAAATGTAAATCGTTGATTGGTTGGGGGGTAGATCTGCTGTTATCAGTGACTGTCTGTGCTCAGGATGATGGTTGTTGGTGACTAGATGGTTGCAGGTGCAATTCAGGTGGTACACTGTGTGTGGAGCAAACTAGCTGGGTGGGTCAGGTGTTGGTCCGGCGGGCAGGCTTTCCTTCATGTATGATTTGAGAACACACCCGCAAGCTTCCAGGCTAAAAGGTATTCGGCTTTTAAGGTAACGGCACAAAATCTTCCATCTTTAAATCTCCAATTCTATCTAATTGCAGTCTAATCTAAATCATCCAGTGAGTGATTACTTCATGATGAGGTGACAGGATGGAGGAAAATTACATTTAATCTATGGAGGAATACCTGGAGCTTTATGTACTTATTAAAATTTATTGGTACCGGCGAGTGCTTGGATCAGAAAGAGGCTCGGAATAAAACGAACCTGACGACCCCCATCGGCCTTGTACTGAAAGTAGTTTACAGCCAGACCTTCCTACAGAGTAATAGGATCGTCCTAAAATCCAGTATCCTTTCACATTTAAAAGCATTTAATAATCACTTTCCCATCTCACAGTGTTCTTACTGCCAGTGAAGAGTTAAATGGTTCATTATGAACATCCATAAGAGAGACCATCAGATCGTTATATCTCTCAATTCAGGAATCCTAACTGGTAAGGTTTTTGGTTTAAAGAACTACAGCATGATTTTAAATATTACATAAAATTTTAACAACTTTTAATAATAAATGTAAAATAATCTCACACTTTAAATAAAAATCATTATTATAAAATAATGGGTGATTTTTTGAATGTCTTTACTATTTTCTCCATAAAGAAGGCATTAATGCAATGATACCCTGCTCCTGTAGTTAAACAGAAAGCAAACAAGTGTGAAATAAATCAGAAAAAATAATCAGATCCACTTTATAGTTTAAAGCTTTAATTTTACAAACAAACCAAACTCCTGACTGCTTCTCCTAAATAAAACGCTGGAAAAGGAACAAAACTCCACTGACGGAGCATTTTAAGTAACTGCCTGGTTTCAAAACAAAATCTCTACATTAATATGCATCTGAACTGAGAAACTTATAAACACAGGCATTCAGTTCAGTATTTACATTTTATTCTGGAATCAGATTTCAGGCTTAAAAAATGTCTTTTGTATGATGAAAAACACACTTTAAATCTGGCGTGTACATATTTTTAACTGACTGAACAAAATACCAGCCGAAGCGTATAACCTGTGGGTACACCTCTGCATGGATGTCAAGAACCCCCCCCCCCCCACCCCCTTCCTTTTTTTCTTTATGATGATGAATGAACACAATGAAATTAGATGATGAGCCTTTATTTCCGGTACTTTCATATTCAAATAGTTTTAAATACTAAAGCTCGGTTGAATTCTTGGATCGTACGGTGTGGATTCATTTTCAATCACAGCTGCTCTGAGAATATTTCCGACATAATTTATATTAATGTGCTCCTTCGAATATATTATAGTTTCTATAGTAACAGCTCTTTTACAGAGCTTTCTTTTTTGTCAGTTAATCCACAAAATATGCGACTAATCATAAACAGAATTATTAAAAATGTGGTGTTTTTTCTTTACTTTTTTTTCTTTATTTATTTTTGGATATTTATTTATTTATTTGTTTGTTTGTTTGTTTGTTTATTTAGGAAAGAAAAGTATATAATTGCTGCATAGTCATTTTCCTCAAAAGAGGCAGCAGGAAAAATGCCAACATTCACATCCTAGACAGCTGGAGAAACGGGGAAGATGCAGGTGTACGATTGCAAGCTTGGCCGTACACCGTGTTTACTTGCTGAAGAAAAAAATGCCTTTCGCTGCAATATCTTGACGTATTAAACACATCGGAATTGAATTGTGTATCTTCCTTCCTATTTTTCCGAAAGCTCTTTATCTGCTTTCTGAAAGTAAGGGGATTTTGATTAAAAAGCATGTCTAGATGACCTTTGGCTTCTTTGTGCTTTCCAAACAATGGGCTGCTCGAGGACTTGGAACACTTGCTCTGGCGATAAGAACATAAACATCGAACATGCGCTAGTTCAGACATTCTTGTCTGCAGAGGCTTGGAATTTGAATGAATCTTTTTTTTGGTTCTGTGGTGATGACTCAGAGTGAGACTTTACCCGTACACCTGTGTGATGAAGATGCAGCCCTGACAGTGAGACAAACCAAGGCAACAGCAGAAAAAAACAACCTCCCTGACCTTGTGAGCAGGACCGGAGAACAATAACCTGTTGTTTCACTTGCTGTCTAATAAATCTGTCCGTTGTCTGACTGAGGACTGAGAGCCACTGGTAGAGGGAAGTGAGCGTAATGAAAAGTAGTTTGAATCAGAACAATCGGCCGTCACTTCGGTTTACAAACCTAGATCTGGTTCAAACTCAAAAGAAGAATGTGCTTCTTAAGTATTAGATCAATACTTTGGATCACTTTGAATTTAAATAAAGTTCAGCGTGAACTCTTGAGAAACACACTGTAAAACTTTGCGGTGAAACGTTACTGACGTTCCCTGTTTCTGATTGGAACGGTACGGCTGAAATCACTTTGCCTGTGAATTGTGGGCAAGAGTGTGATATTTTGGTATAAGGGCGAGTAATAGAGAGAAGTGGACGCCCTTGTACTTCACTGTGCTAACAATGTCTCGTGTCGAGTTTGACAAGAAGCGGTCGTATGAATAAACTGATGAAACATTTGACCTCATCATCGATCAGGGCGGCACGATGGCGTAGCGGCCAGCACGTCTGCCTCACAAAAAAAGATCCTGGGTTCAAGTCCTGGGCTCAGCAAAGGGGTTTCTGTGTGGAGTTTTCATGTTCTTCATGTGCCTCCAGCCTCCGTGCGACCCTAGTAGGATTAATCAGTCCGGCGAATGAATGAATGAATAATGAAATGTTTGGTGTGGTAATCTTTGCCGTGAAAGAGGTCTTTTTAATTAAACATCCAATACACCAGCACTTAAACCCGAACTATTTTAATACTCTGTCAACCATTATTATTATTATTATTATTATTATTATTATTATTATTATTATCTTTTTTTGGTTGTTGTTGTTTTCAGTGTAATTCAGATGAACTGTGAGCTGTTATCCGTTCTGTCATCCGTCTCCTGCGTGACAGTCTTGTGTGCCGATATGCAGCCCGTTCGGTAAAGCGTTTCTTGGAACAGTGATCATTTCATCACAGCGGGACGGCGCAGTGGGAATACTGACTCTCGGATCCTCTCATTGATCATCCTCCAAGTTCAAAACAATAATAAGTATGATAAACGCTGCTGCATTGGCCAAATTCCAGAACTCTTTCTTACACTTCAAGGGCACGCTAACGAAGCCAAGCTCAGGGAGGGCATCCTTGAAGAAGAGTACATTTGGCAGAGTGGACTGCTGGCGATAACAAACATGCTCATGGACAGACTTGGATTTTGCTGAGTGTGCCCCCCCCCACACACACACACATACACATACACATACACATACACACAAGCAAGTTAGCTTGACACCCGTTAGCTTGAAGACCTTTGGTTCAGTGTAGTGTGAAGACATTTCGGGAATCTAGTTGATTCACATTAATTAATGTCAACAATGCAAAAAGTGCACCACAGTTCATTTGCAAGGCCCTGAACATCACAGACATTATGTCTGCATATTACCCAAGAGACACCACTCTTTATCTCATTAGGCACTTAAAGATGCTAAGACCTTACAGTGGAAGAGATGAGAAGAGAGACAGGATTGAAGGAGGAAATATAATTGCTCTGTAAAGCGTGTAGCTTGTGTACTGCAACATATTTTGGACGCAAGCCTTATATATATATATATATATATATATATATATATATATATATATATACACATATATAAATCAGGCTGAGTGAAGGGGTTGATGGAAGGGGG
>JBCNYH010000026.1:3079242-3096719 GCA_039654325.1 Tandanus tandanus
GGCCTTATATATATATATATATATATATATATATATATATATATATATATACACATATATGAATCAGGCTGAGCGAAGGGGTTGATGAAAGGGGGAAAAAAGTTTCTTTTCTTAATTTATCTGTGTTGTAAACTGTAGTTGTAATATCATTCCGCTGGTAGATTAACCCTGAGAAGTAGCTCGGAGTAGCTGTCATGAGGCACATAGAGAAGCGACCCCATGGTTTAAGTCATTAGTACCACAAAAGTTTTTTGTGCTTTTCTGCACATCGTAGAACTTTCACATATACCAAACTGTCGAACATTCAGTCACGGAGAACCGTGTAGACGTACGACACTGCTGTCGTCCCAGCATGTTCAGCCCAAACCTTCAGCACTGGATATTTGAGTTTGATATATTTTTACCCACACGATCCAGCATGGCAATAATTCTGCCAGCCAGAGCAGTTTTATAGCCCACTCCACTGTCCCAGGGGTCCCGTTAGATGGAGGTGTGGGATGAACACATGGCTTTACTCTTGAATTCAGGCAGCTGAGGCTTCACATCTGGTCGAGAGTAACAAATGAGAGATAACTTATTCCTGAAACGCTCAGAAGACACAGCCTTGCTGTTTACCGTGAGTCATACCTACAGGACCCGAGGGATATCCTGCTGCATTATTAAATGAGTAGGAAATTTTAAAAGCTTGTACTACTGTGACATATCAAAAGTGAATAGACCGAATCATTTTAAAAAGATTTATTCATATTCATGTAGATAAACATATGCATAGCAGCCAAGTTAATGGAGATTCCTCACTCCGACTCACTTGGAGTTTCTCTGCAACATCGTTTGCCGTACAGCGGGGGTAAAATCCGCGTGACAGTACAAGGACACCTGTCAGAGAAGCCCAGGTCGACCCAAGCGGGATGCTGTTCATTCCTTGCCTTTGCTGGTGAATTGTACAATCACTCTGTTGACTGGAAGAGCAATCCCAAGGTATTGTGCAATCTGACGCTGGCTAAGTCCGCCCTCAGACCGACCCACAATACGCCCTCTTTAAAAATCAGACTGCTCTTTTACTCCTGGTGTTCGCAGTATAGCTAGTTGCTATAAACAATTTATAACAGACTCTGCGGAGCTTCATTCATCCATTCATTTTCTAAGCCGCTTAATTCTAATCAGGGTCCCGGGGAGGCTAGCGCACATCTCAGCCGACCCTGGGCGAAGGCGGGGTACATCCTGAAGAGCTCGCCAGGCCATCGCAGGGCCTGCGGAACTTCATACTTATGCAAATGTTGTAAAGCCATGAGCTCACGTCCGTGCTCACGTGCTCACACGGGCAACCCAACGCACGCGCCGCCGCCGCCGAGCCTCCCCGCAACCCATGTAAGCGGTTCAGCAAATAAGAGTGTGAAGAACAATTACTGTGTGAGACGTTGGGAATAAGTTGAGTTCATTTGGTTAAAAGTGATGATGCGTTTTCAACAAGATAAAATAAAATGAGTTGAATGAGATTCAGTTTTAAATGCCTGAAGGAACTTTACAATTTAAGAATTGTTCAACCAGACCCCTGTTATCCAGAACAAATGAACTCGGGTGCTTGAGTCGAAGGCAACTGGACTTGTTTTGTTGAAGATGTTTCACTTTTCATTCAAAAGGATCCTTCAGTTCTAAGAGTTGATGTTGAGACCCAGTGCTTAACCATCTAGTAGAGATGACGTCTTGAAGACAGATCTGACGGTCGTTAACACACCTGGCAACCTGTGACTGGTTGGGGTCTCGTTGAAGACCACCTGACTTGAAGATGGTGGGTGAAATTGAATATCGGATCTCAGCCTCAAGAAGAGAAATCCCAGCTTTAATCATATTAACGTTCGCTCGATGGAGTCACAGAACGTTTCATAACTGATTTGTCGACGTCTGTTTGTGACACTGCGGTGGAAACCCAGAGATTGAGATTTTGGGGCATTTTAAAAGTGTTCGGAAGAACCAGCCGACATGAAGATGGATAGTTTTCACTTTTAAACACTTATCAGTTCGGAAACAAGGAACAAGACACTGTTCCCGTTGAGCCATGAAGCTGTGATATGACTTTGATTCACCTCTGAGAATAAAGCTGTTCCACTTGCTAATTAGCAACTCAGATGAGCTATTTATAGATGGTTTCACCTTATCAACAACACCGCAGCATTGAAGTGTTAGCTTGCCTGGTGTAAAGTATATGATGTGATGCTGAACAGAAGAATAGCTGAGTCATTTGCTCTTACATTTACACCCTTGCACGTTCTGGGCTGGATCACAGTTTAAGAGATTAAGAGTAGAATGCAGGGCCGATACATCCACGTTTCACAAATGTTGTGTTTTTGTTATGAAATGTGCTGAACTTATCAGATGGTTTCAGTGTCTCCATGTTAAGATGCGAAGCTGCAAGCTGCCCCAGATACACACGATTTAAACAAAATAAAACATGACTGTTTAAATTTGCAGTACACTTGGAAAGTTCACACATTCACGTTGTTTCACGCTCGTCTGCTTTTGCATGTCAGGGTGTCTGCAACTTCGTAAGAAGATTTTGAAAGTCTTTTTCAGAAAATATTTAAAGAAAATCATTCAAATCATTGGCAGAGCAGTTTTTATCGGGATTTGCTCTCAGTGCAGCATGGCTTTGGTACATTTAGGAACCTTCTGCACAAACGTCTCAGTGCAAAAATTCAAAAGGACACCTTAGCATTTTTATAGGAACATACAGTTTTTCATTAGATATAAAACATTTATTCGTCAGAGTCTCTGGGACTATTTACGTGTGTGTGTGTGTGTGTGTGTGTGTGTGTGTGTGTGTGTGTGTGTGACATCCACGATCTCTGCGATTCAAAAAAGCACGGAGCTCCATGATTTATGGTGTCGCTTGGAGAACGGTCGGGTTATAAAAAGGAGGCGGGGTGCATCCAAGAGATGAAACTTGAAGGAATCGTGTTGTCAAGTTCATCAAGATCCCCTACGATGGCACATCAAGGTCTGTTAAGCTCTACGTCCCACACGATTGGCGGCAAATCGTAAAGCATCATATTTGTGGCAAAATTTTTGAAAGTCAAATATTTCGCCACAATCAGCACAATCATCACGAATCCACCAAGTTCCCTCAAGATCATCAAGATTCGCTCCCAGGACCAACCCTACGCTTATCACGATTCTCTCAAATCGTGGACATCGTGGACATCGTGCCCCAGTGTAGACCCAGGCTTACTGATATCCCTGATGTGACTAATATATATATATATATACAGTATGTCACCTCATATATACTGCATGGGAACAAAAGCAAACTAAAGAAAGATTTGTTTTATTTTTACATATTTATGCATGACAGCTTGGTCACCATCTCATTGAGAGTTTGTGAAAAGTGCTTTTTTCTAACCTTGAAACCCAGGAAGACCATACTGTGTAGCTTTCATTAAATCATTGACCCTCACACATGGTGAGTTTTTGTCTGTCGTTTTAATTCAAGCATTGTGGGTTTGGGAGGAGTATAATAAGCTTTGTCATGTGAAAGCAAGCCAATCAGATCACAGCATTTCTGTGTCGTATTCACTATCTCTCAAACTGTTAATCGAAGTCTCCTGTACCTGTTAGGGCGTTTCTGTATGGAGTCTGCATGTTCTCCCTGTGCTTGCATGGGTTTCCTCCAGGTACACCGGTTTCGCAGTCAAAAGACAAGCGCATTAGGCTTATTGGCTGTTCCAGATTGCCCCTCGGTGTGAGTGTGAATGGTCGTGTGTGTTGGCCCTGCGATGGGTTGGGGAGCTGTTCAGGGTGTAACCCGCCTTTTCCCAGGGTCGGCTTAGATAGGCTCCACCCTCCCGGCGACCCTAGTAATAAAAAGTTTTTGAGTGAATGACTTGATGAATGCAAATTTGCATAATAATAAACATTCTAAAGAACGTGGATATGTACGGAATTCTCACTCACCCTTCGTCAAACCGCTTAATCTTTCATGGCTGCAGGAAGGTTGGAGCCAATCTCACTCGACACCGGGCAAAGGTGGGGTACACTCTAAACAACTTGCCAGTCCATCGCAGGGCCAACACACAACTATTCACACCGATAGGGGCAATTTAGAACAGCCAGTTAGCCTAATTCGCATGTCTTTTGGCTGCGGGAGGAAACCGATATGTGGGAAATTGTGACGCGAAATAAAAACTGTGTTAAATTGTCATAAAATAAAATGTGCATGATCTTAGTTTTGTTTTGTTTTGTTTGTTTATTTTTTGCCTGCAAATATCCTTCATTTAGCTTTTATTTATAGATAAACATGTCAACATATATAGCAGAAATAGTAAACAGCTCTCTGCAGCCCAGGCCTTTAAACTTTATTCCCTCTTGTGTCGTGTGAAACTTATATTTGGACGTGTTTGTAAACTTCACCGCGACAGATTTGTTCTCAGATTTCCCTTTGATGCGGAACGGAAGTGTTTATTTCTTTGTATTTAACTTGAGTTTACCTGCAGATGCCTCATCATTCTGTCTTACGGTCGTTATCTCTTTTACATGCAGATTAACTATTCATGCTGAGTGCCCCATGCATCTGGAAGATTTTCCCATGGATGCTCACGCCTGCCCGCTCAAGTTTGGAAGCTGTAAGTGTTTTTTTTCCCCCCCTCTATCAGTGTGATTGGTATTCATAAAGCAGTTCAGATGAAATCGACTGCCTCCAGCTGCTCGTACCGCTCTAAAATGGCACAGCTGATTCAGAGACGTTGTCCTTATTACAAAGATGATTAGCCGTCTTACAGGGCAGAAATTTTGCTCGGTTTTGCCCTTGGTATAATCAAAACTACACTAAAAGGTATCTAATGTGTTGGATTAATAATGTGTGTCACAGTTGTTTAATGTAAATGATGCAGGTCTTAATAAAATCATCTAAACCATGATGCACATTGAGAAGACGCCCAGCCCACCTCGAATTCTTGGCTTTAGTTTGGTACTTTAATTGTAACGGGGTTTGAATATTATAGAAACATCTGATCTCCTGGAATTTCAACACACGACAGCCTCTAAAGTTTATACCGAATACCAAAACACACTTAAATATTAACAGTCTCAGGAGAATGACCTGTTAATGTCTCAGGAGAATGACCTGACTGCTTTGAGCTGACGTTAACTCCACTACTGTACAAGCGTGGAGAGCAGAAAAGCATCTCAGCACCTCAAGACCACATGACAGTCCACTTCTGTTGGCCATGAGCAGGAATTTGGGGCTACAGTAGGCATGGACTCACCGTATAAATATCAGACTGATAATGATCACATGAACATCACCTGGTCCAGTGGATTTAGATTCTGTACCCAGACTGTGTGAATAGTTCAAGCTGCTGCTGGTGCTGGTGTAACGATCTACAGAATGTTTTCGTGCTACATATCAAACCCTTTAATAGCGTTTAAACACCCATTTGAACCCACAGCTTTGTATCACTGACTGCGTACAGCCACTTTACGGCTGCAATTTGCTACCTTATAACGTCTACCTCCCACAAGATAATGTCACGTGAACTTGACATTGAGTTCAGGTGTACCGCAGGGACCTCCTCGGGCATGAAATCCGAATCCGTTAGAGCGACACCGGGCTGCGGTCGAACTGGAGACGAACGTGCATCTCGCAAACCTGCAGCAATTACGTGATGCACCATGTCAGCATGGGCCAAACGAATACTCGCGCCACTTAGTGGAAGTCGTGCCATGAGAAATTTTGACTGTTTTGAGATGAAGGGGGGGGGGGGGGGGGGGTTTCAAGCTTTCCCCCCCGAGTATTAGGTGTGAATTTTTAAATAGCTGCTTGAGTGAGTTATTTGCTTGCGGTGGAAAAAGAACCTTTTCTTCAGAGAGAAATTTCAAAGCTTTAAAATGTAAATTACTGTCCGTCACGTCGTTATGTTACGTGAACATATCACACACCCACAACAAGACAGCCAGAGTCTGTCAGTCTGATTCATTTTAACTTTGTTTTAGTGTCAGTTACTTTCTGAAATACATAAGTTTAAATTAAGATTGTAGCCACGGGCACTAGAGATCACCGTAACGCAGCGGTCATGTCACCATGAATAAAACATCCCCCTCAGGCGATAAAACAAAAGGCTTACACTCCTGCATATTCAGCTGCACCCTCCTCCTCCTCCTCCCCCTCCTTCCAACCACCGGCCCTCGTTACGACAGGCTCAGCACAGAGGGGCATCTCATTTGATCCTCCTGCATATCATCGGAAATCAGTCTGAATGGATGGCGAACAATCGGCTCTTTTATGCAACCGATGCTGTACGATCAGCAAGTAATTAGCGGCTTTTGTTAGCGGCTGACAATTATGAGCGTGCTCCCTCTCGTCTCCCCCTCCTGCATGTACCCTCTCATTCGCCTCATTCCCTAATCACTGCCTACATCCATTTTACAGTTTATGCTGCCTGTCAAACTGCACGCAGCAATCACATGATACTTTTTATTTATTTATTTATTTAAATACACTTTGAACGTTCGATCTTAAATGTCAGCAGAGCAGAAGAACTGGACGGTATCTTTCTGGTTTTTAATGAAGCACAATTCCTCAACGTAACAGGACGTAGGAAATAATTTTCTGTGAGGGAAGTTTTTAGTGAAAGTGTTCTAGTTTCATTTTTATCAGACAGAATCAGTGGCTTATTAAAGTAAAACCCGGAATAAAACCTCTTGGAACTTTTACAGGAAAACAGAAACAGAATCAGAGATTCCACAGGGAGACTTGAGGCTAATCACAGTCTCGTAAAAGAAAATGTAAAAAAATTATTTAAGGTTTGGGCGGCACGGTGGTGAAGTGGTTAGCACATCCGCCCCACGGCAAGCGGTGCCCAGCGAGGTCATTTCTGTGCGGAGTTCACATGTTCACCCCAAGCTTCGGTTTCCTCTCACAGTCCAATGAAATGCACATTACGCTACGTGGCTGTTCCAAATTGCCCGTAGGTGTGAGTGTGAATGGTTGTGTTTGTGTGTTGGCGGTGCGATGGTCAGCTGTTCAGGTTGTACCCCGCCTTCTCCCAGCCTGAGATCGGCTCCAGTCTCCCCGCGACCCTGATATGATTAAGCGCGATGGAAAATGAGTGAGAATTGTGTGTATTTGCCCTGCGTTGGACCGGGGAGCTGTTCAGGGTGTACTCCCTTTGCCCAGAGTTGGCTGAGACCCGAGTTATATAAAATGGTTCAGCGAATGAATGAATGAGTGAACGAACATTTCTTCTAAACTTTTATAAAAATTACACAGAAGCCACTGATGCTTGCAGAGAAAACTGTGTACGAATGGATCTCCTGGTCCACCCAGTTCATGCCATGTTCATCCTCATGCTCAGGAAGACATTCGCAGCTGTTTGTTCATGATGATATCCAGACTAGTTCAGTAGCCACTGATTACAAACATGTTGAACAGAAAAGCATCTCAATACAAAACCCTGATAGGGATCAGCTGCAACCACACAGACAACAGCAGGAATCGGAGGCCAGACCGCGCACCCAAACCGGGCAGTTTTTCATATTTGATGAAGACGATGCAGTTGTTATTCATTTGCTGCATCACTGTTAGCTGATTGGATAACAGCATGAATGAGCAGGTGCACAAGTGTTGCTATAAAAGTGTCTAGAATTGCTTTGTAGGATTGGTGTAATTTGGTGATGTGAAGAAAAGCCATCCTTTTTTTTTTCTTCTTATATTAGTGCCGTATAAACCTGAGGATTTATAAATGAAGTGTAGAATAGATTAAAGATGGAGTTCATATTTTTGCTTTTCCTTCCCTTGCTGCTCCCAGCTCCTCCTGGTGCTCCGAGTTTAAATTAAGCGACTGAATTTAAGGTTGTTCTCGTTGCGTTTGCTGAAAGTGACACTTTTGCTCTTTTCACTGGCCATAAGCTCAGCTGACTGTAAATAAACCTTTCTGTACTCGCCGCCTGCTCCAAGCTCTACATCAGAAGTCTGAACAATACGCTCCGTCGCCAGTTACCTTTCATTATAGATGAAGCAGCATCAAATTTTCTGTATTTATGGCAGCCTTTGATTAACGTCCTTCCAACTCAATAGTATAATATCTTTTCACTCCGGCCATCAAAATTTCATTAGCAAACCCCTGAATTTGTTTTCGGCTCCAAATCTTTTCCCTCCTTCTCACAGTTATTGACTTATATACCTTGACTTCAGGGGGAAAACAACAATAACTTAATGTATTGATTGCTCCCTTTAGTCATATACAACGTGACTCTGATATTGATATTTGTTCTGAAGGATTTATATTCCGGGATGACATTTAAATTACAGTACAGAGAGCTCTGTGTAACTGTTAGCACAAGCACTGCATAATGTATAATGTGTTATTTATTTAGGCTGAAATTTGGATGGAAATGGCAGAGCATGTTAACAGTACAACAGAATTCCTTTCAAGTGTGGAAACTCTTTACACTGCGCCACGCTCATGACCTCGTGACGTAATATATGAGCAATATTTCTGTTTGTTATCATTTCTTCTGGCCAGTGTGACGCATTGGAAGGAAAATCTAAATGATCTATCGATCGGAAAATATTATCCCGTGGCGAGAGACTGGAATGATATAACTGATGAATTTACTGATACGTCTCAGTGCTCTGAGAAGAGACAGATCACAAACAGCAGGGTTTTGGGTGCCCAAGGCTCAGGGATGCACTTCGCAATGAAGGTTCTACCTTCAAAACCAATAGAGAGGATACTGAGGTGACAGGAAATATGAATGACTATTAGGGAAAGAATGTGTCACACACCGTGCTGCACACTCTGCAGCGTATGGGGCTTTGTAGCTCATGAAAAATAGCTCAGGGGGTTGTCCCGGCCTCCAGTTTCCCAGATCTCAGTCGGATCCGGTCTGTGCGATGTGCTGGAACAACAACTAACTCCACCAACTTAGAGTCTCTACCAGCAACTTACAGGACTTAAAGGATCTGTTTCTTCCTAATGAGGTCTTGTGGTATATTTTGTCTCATCAATGCGTTCATTCGTTCATTTGCCGAACCACTTAATCCTGTTAGGGTCACATGCAGGCTGGAGCCTATTTCAGCCAATTCTGGGCGAAGGATAGCAGGCTCACCAATCCATCGCAGGGCCAACTCAGTACACAATCATGGTCAGCTGTTCAGGTTGTACCCCGCCTTCGCCCAGCCTGAGAAGGCTCCAGCCTCCCCGCGACCCTAATATGATAAAGCGGTTCGTAAAATGAGTAAGAGCGACTTAATAGACTAATCTCCTTCCCGCTTGGTTTCTTTCAGATGCTTACACCAACAACGAGGTGGTCTACATCTGGACTGCAGAAAATGAGAAGTCCGTGTCTGTGGCTCCAGACGGCTCCCGTCTCAACCAGTACGACCTGCTGGGGCACGACATCGGGAAGGAGACCATCAGCTCCAGCACAGGTAACAAGTGACGAGCGGAAAAGGAAAATCCGAATCGACTCATAGGAAGAAGACGTTTACCAAATGACATCACACCGTTCACACGTCTCATTGTGAGCTTCTACAGTTCCTCGACATCACATACGTTACTCCAGTTCATCATCATTTTCGAACAGACGCCCCGTGGAACTTTCTGGAAAGCTTTCTGACTAATGTAGGAGAGTAAATGGAGGGTTATCTTTTAAAGCAACAACATCACACAATCTGTAATCGCCACCTGGAATCATGTACACCATAACAGGACATGTTAATGTTTATAAAAAGTGAAGTTATGAATATTTTCAGAGACGCCAGCAGAGATACACTACCCTTTGGAAATGATAATATTTATTAGATATAAATCAATATTTTTCTAGTGTGAATATGCACAAATATAATAAAAATGTTTTTTTGGGTCTTTATTCAGTAAGACAGTGCTGAGTTCGAGCTGCTGGAGCAAACACTGACAATAAATAAATAAATAAATAAAAAGGGTTTTGCTAGAGGGGTGAAATCTGTACCTGCTATTCATATCTGTATTTATATTCACATCACACATGAGCACATCTTTCCAATCAGATTCACGTGTTCCTATTCAGTTCCCGTCATGACCCATAAACATGTTTAAGTGTTAAAGGTCATCTCTTAACCAGAGGAAGTCGATTCACCTTAAAAAAACAGCAACAAACAAGTTTTATTCATAAATCTGTGTTGAATTGAAAGAGGAGCAGAATTTTTTATAACTTCTCTAGTCTATGGTTTATGAACAGTGACACAACCTGCCTGAATAATCTTTCTGTACAGTTCCTTTGTGTGTGTGTGTGTGTGTGTGTGTGTGTGTGTGTGTGTGTGTGTGTGTGTGTGTGTGTGCCCAGCATACGCTTACAAATTCCATTTGTGTCTGTTTGTTTAAAGTAATTTATCTGGCCTGCTTTGCAAGCACTGAGTTCATCGATTGCTTTCTGCCGCAGTTATTGGGGCCACTGCAGCCCGGGCGAAGAGTGAAGGGCTTGTTGATTGTGTTTCTGTGAGCTTTTGTGCTAGAAATGTGTATTTTTAGTTCTTTTCTCTGAGCAACAGAATGAATGTGTCAAAAGAAACGTTCTAATGGTTTCCGGTCAAATCAAAACATTCCCCCGGTTTTGTCATATAGAGAGTAACGGGCTGGATGTACAGTATGTGCTGACTTGGTTTCAGACGAGCATCTCTCACTCAGATCTCAGACTTTCTTTATCCGTTTTGAGGACACGGAGTCTTGAAAGCGTCCACTCAAAAAGGAAACAAAAAAAATAAGTAAACAGCGGCTGATGCCCAGAGCAGCGCGGTTTTATCAAAGAGCACATGCTCTGACTTGAGATTGAGCTGCTCATGAATTTTTTAAGAAAAAGGCAAAATATTCTCCCAACCTTCTGAATCTCTAATGTGGAAAAGAACCGAGCAGATACAAACCGTTGCAGTTGGATGGGAGGAAGGTGGTGTCTCTACTCCTGCCTTATTTAAAACCAATCCTTATGGATGATTATTCCTTTATATAATCTGAAATTCTAATTCCTAAATTTCTCAGATAAGCTTGTGTGACCTGCTTCCATCATGGCTGGAAAAATGTAGGGAATAAACCATAACAGTGGAACAAACAGTGAGAGATTTTATTTCATATAAATGAACCCAAAACATTTTCCATTTTTCTAAAAGCAAGGAAGAGAGACTTGAGGAAAGTAGGTGGGGCTTCCAGGCAGTGTCAGTAAATATTGGCAAGTTCAAAACACCCCTGATCAGATAATTCCAGACTGATAGGCGGATTGTATCATTTCCTGTTTTATTAGTGAGGGATAAAAACGTTTGAGTGAAAAAATCGTACTAGCAAACGCTGATGTTGAACTGCGGAGAGTAAAGGTTGGCAGGTCTGGGAATATCATGGAAGAGATTTGGAATAAATATTACAATTTTAATTGTGGTCTAGATTCATTATAGGTGATAAAATCATTATATCACACAAACCTACACCCTGACACGCCCTTTAGTTCTCTACACTTCAGTTCATTGTGACTCGGACGAAACGAGCACTGAAGACTCAGCACTGTGCAGATGTGCAGTGAGGCTTTATTCTGAATCAGGGGGTCCTGAAGGAGAGGAACAGCAGTTCCTGGGATGTGTTTAAATAACCACCAGTCTAAATCGGCTGTGATGATGGGGGTGCTTTGCGTTGACTTGGCTGCGGACCGGTTTTACAGTCTTCCTTGGCACAGCCGGGAAAGATAAATGGACCTTTCAGTTTCTTGTCAAGGACAAGGAACATTTGTTATTCTCTGTTTAGTTGTCTCTCGTCTTCAAGTGTGGAAGGAGGCGGGTTATGAGGACATGTTCGCAAGCTGATACAGCTCTGAATTTCCACCTCTGATTGTGTTCAAACCTCAGAGGACGGAGATACCATCGTTAAACAGAGAAGCTGAGACATTTTCCAACAGCGTGTACTGAAAGTAATATATCAGTCATATATCTTATAGGTTTAAACATAAATACCTTACATATTTATATTTTTAATGACTAGGCAACAAATTTTGCATACCTGTTTAAATTTAGCCTCAGCACAATAAAATGAACTCTATATATCACACTTTGATTTTTTTCCAGAAGCTCATCACCAAGATGAATCTTAGCCCACACGTTTCTGAGTGCATTATTAACTCAAGGCAATATTTTAACTGATGAACACAAGCCGACCACAAGTTTGTCATGACCTTCATACCTTCATGACTAGCTAGCTCTAGCTAAGCGATCGGTCATGACAGAAATGTTCGGCTATTTAGAGTACGTTCGCACAAACCGGGATTCTGTGTTGTTGGATTGTGGGCGTTTTTTGGAATAAAGACAAAACAAACAGTTTTAACCAACTAGCTAATTTATTAAGTTTACATACAAATTTGTACTCGCTATTGAATTAAAAAGCTACTCAATATGCAAAGCTCAGTTATCTAGCGAATGTACACAACTTCAACAACCTAACAACTTACAAATATACAAAACTTTATTAACTAGCTATCTTTTTTAACCATTGTACAAAATCTAAGTAAATAATCTGAGTAGGTAATAATAATTCTTTCAGGGTAATAGTTACAGTAGCTCGCCGTAAGGAAGTAGAAATACTTTATATGTGCTGTGATGTAGAAGCTCATAGGCTCTCGGTTCCCTGCGGAAAATACCGCATCTGTATGAACTTTTATAAATAAGTCCTGAATTTTTCAGCAAGTGAGTGTCATTTGGATGTGACATGAGCCTCATTAATAATACATTACATTCCTCTTTTCTCTCTTTCCCGTGTCTTTCCTTTTTTCCTACAGGAGAATATGTAGTGATGACAACACATTTTCATCTCAAAAGGAAAATCGGCTATTTTGTTATTCAGACGTATTTACCCTGCATCATGACAGTCATCCTTTCCCAGGTCTCGTTCTGGCTCAACCGGGAGTCAGTGCCAGCGCGTACCGTCTTCGGTGAGTCTACCTTAATCATTTCATTAAACATGAAATTTAACATTTAAGGTAGAGCTGACACCTGCCCCATACCCAGTATCCGTATAAGCCAAACCAGCAGAAAAGAAAAAAGGGTGTATCACATATCTAGGTAAATATATCTAATGTCAGATACCAGAACAGGTTTGATTGGAATTTGGTTTGGAAAAGAAATTCCTTTTGACAACAGGAAACGTTTATAAACTGCACTGCAAATATACGTAAGTCACTATTATGTGAAAAAGTTTACCTGTGAAGATAAAAAAAAATGATATATATTTATATATACCTTATTAGTTTGGATTTGAGTAACCAATTACAAAATTACTGCAGGGGTTAATGTTTTAGCTGGCAAGAAATTCTTTTAACTCAAACTGATGCAGTGAGTAGCTTCTCATTTTTAAAACAACCATGTGGTAACAAGTATCCTGCGGTCATGGAAAAGATGCCACTGCACTTCAGAAGTTCAAATTATCGTGACTGCACCAAGCAAATAAAACCGCCAAGGAGATGCTGAAATTACTAAAATTGGGTTAAGGACTGTCCAATACATTAAAAACACCTGAAAGGGTCGTATGGAAACTCAACTTGACACAAGAAATGTGGTCAGAATAAAATCCTGACTGAGTGTGATCAGAGATTATCTAAATGCTTTGTGAATTTAAATTAATATTAATATTACACATAAGAACATTTCCACACACACACACACACACACACACACACACACAGTGTGACGAGAAGTCCCAGGGACTTAACAGCTGTGTGTTAATAAAACCACTTGTTACTGAAAACAATCAGAATAAAAGGCTTTAGTTTATAGAGATCATAAAGATTGGACTCTGGAGAAATGGAAAAAAGTCATGTGATCCGACTGGCCCTATTTCAGCGCAATGGGCGTGTCGGAGTAAGAAGGGAAGCGAACTGTACAGGCTTCTCGAGGCAGTGTTATGATCTGGGTTTGTCTCAGTTGAGTCAGTCAAGGCTCAGCAACACTTTGGCAATAAAATTCAGAGTTGATTATTTGAATGTACTGAATGACCAGGTGATCACATTAATGGACTTAGTATCCCTTGGTGGCACAGATATAAAAGTCGAGGTCAAATTGGAATTGGGCATCAAAGTGGTGCCACAGAGACCTAAACCCGACTCCAGTGAAAGTGGGAAGGATGTGCTGGAGAAGACTTTACACAGTTACTCAATCCTCTAAAAAAAACATTAAAGAAACCTCTGGACAGAAATAAATATGTTATGTAAGGTTGTCAAAACGATGTCACTGCGAATGTCCACTGTAATCAAAGCTAAAGGGGCACAACCTTATGATAACGTGTATACAGCAAAATATAGCACACGTCTAATCAGTATCTGTATCTGTTTTGGAAAAGCTAAGAAAACTTTAGTTTTGGGGTTTTTTTACATTCCACTCCCTCTCTATCCATCACAAGCTGCCTTTGACAACCGAGCGCACCAGGGATGGTATTAAAAAGTTCTGCTTGGAGTGAAAGAAAGTTAGTGTAAACCGCTGACTGGACAGGACGATGGTCATGGCAGTGATGGATTCATCTTTGAAAGTTAGCAGAGACCAGTAGCCTGACCTATAATTACTGCAATCGCCACAGAGACACCTAATTAATTACAGATTAGCCGGACACAAACTTGGTGTGAGGTGACGTTAAAGGGGGAAAAAAAGTGAGTCCGATGCGCTTCCTCGGGGGAAACCTGGAGTACAGGAGATAAACCCACAAGCAGCAAGATATTGGCTCAGACTGGCAGGCGGTTTAAACCAGCTGGAGTTAAAGAATTATTATTATTGAGTTTATTGAGCTTGAGTCAACTTTGGTGTGGTATTGTTGATGGGTTTTCTCATCCCCGAGGCAGGATGTAAAGGGAAGGTCATTCTGCCTGCACGTTATCTTTTTCTCGTAGACGGTATACGGTGGAGGGAAAGAAATGACCCAGGAGATGTTTCCAGATCTGAAATCAGCACTGACATTGATAAAAGAGTTTTACAGAAGTTTAACAATACTTAAAAACAAACCTGTAGCATTTAAACGAGAAAAACTCTGCCGTTCCGGTCAGGTAAGTAAACAGCAGCAGTCACTTTATCACACTTTATTTTTTTGCGATTTGCTCTTCTACACATTATACTATATGTACAAAAGTAGGTGTTGATGATCAAAGCCTTGTGTATTTATTTAAAATCCCATTCCAGATTTAATCTGCCCTGTTTACACTTATTTTCAACTCCACTTTTCTGGGAAGGATTTTGGGGCGTGGCTGCAGGGGTTTTGGGGCGTGGTTTTAGTGAGGAGGTCAGGCACCGATGTGAGGATGTCCAGGAGCTCAGGGTTCTCTGCAGGACACTCAGGTCACTTACTTAAAATCTCGCTTTGTGCTTTGGAGCTCACTTTGTGTGCACGAATCGCATCGTCGTACTGAAACAGTGTTTGTTTTTTCCCCCCGATGAAGGGAAATTATAATGTTTCATCTTCTTCAGAAATAAAATCCCCAGAAATATAATCTTCATTTTTTTTGACAGCTGTACCACAGCGCCACATGTTAACGGCCGTATGGCTGCCCGTCAGTTATGCCATGATATCTGAGTCGTGAATAATGCAGTGTGGTCATAGATGTGGTTGCATATAGCTGATGGATGCTACACGGTCGGGTCATTTTTGCGGCGAACGTATTTGTGATTTAACTTTTTTGTTTTCTAAAGTCACGACTTTCTTTCCCTACAGACTTCCTCCGACCTCTCACTTTGCACAAGCTGACCTTGTCACCAGTCCAGACAATGTACACTTAAGATGAGCTATTTTAGGCTTGAGTTTGCCTCATCTGGAATTACAGCATCCTTTGCTAAAGCGTTTATTTTTAATCATAGTACATCAGATCTTATTAAGAAAATTGCCAGATATCACCACAAGGCAACAGACAAATGGCAGCCATGTCATCTGGTATATCCAGACTTAATTCAGTGGCACAACCACAGTGGACTGGTGTCAGCATACACTGAAATGTAGAATCAGTAGTTCAGTATTCACCGTTCTCTTACATTTCCACTGATATTTTTTCAGATTTTACAGGACAGGGTAGATGTTTTATAGCCGTCTTAGCCGAGACAGTTTATAATAAAAGAAATGAAATTTCACACTCAAACACTCTTTCTCTTACTCTGAAAACTTGTCGACTAGCTCAGCTGTCCATCTGACTGCATGACTGACTGTATCTGTCAAAATGATGAATCACTCGTCAGACACTGCGTCATGACATCACATTCCCAAACCTCAAACTTACTGCTAAAATATTAATTGTCATGTGAGCGGACAAAAGTCCATCATCGCATATTCGCAGATCTTCGGCTATGCCCTAGCAAGCTGACAGCTAGTATAGATGATCTGCTCGCCTCCAGTCTGGAGATCCTAATGAGGTGCAGAGAACAAACTTATTAGTATTCTGCAGGAATTGCAGTACCAGTGTCTGCAGACGTGATGAAGCAGCGTGTCTGTCCGCTTCGGGCTGCAGGTCAGACTGGGAGAAGGCTGTGTGTTAAATAGAGTGTTCTTTAAACTGCCTGGAGGTCGCGTACATCACGTTACCCACTCCTTACTTTAACTGCTGTATATCTCTACTGTATATCTTCTGCGATACAATGATTTAATCATCTCAACACGATATTACACTGCAAATATCTAGTTTATGCTGACTGTATTATATTACGCATTTTTTAGCGGAGCAGCAGGCTAATTTACCATCGGAGTACACTAGTGCAAGTTATCCGTCTAAAATACACCAACATATTCTCTCTCCACTGAAGTCGGAGATTATAGAGTCGGAGAAGGATTTGAGCGAGCGTTTTATACTCTCTGATAATAACAGGTGCTGCCTGGAGGCTCCGCCCCCTCCCCTCAATCTCTCATGCTCCTGGGAGCCGGGTTTGCTGTATTTGACAAGTATATATTTAATATAAATAAATTTATTACTCAGGGACGTTACTAGATAAGTTTTGTCTTAAAATGGTTGGAAATGGGCTTTGGCCTTTGACCGCGCTTCGAAAAAATAATGTTAATAGTGACAGTAAAGGTTGCAAAAACTAATCGATAGAAATTGTTAATAAAAATATTAGGCTTTATGGCCTATGCTCCTGTAATGGTGGTGCCCAGAGAAACTCTTTACAGAACACAACCCTGCTGGATGCCTGTCATAACCTGGGTTTAAATGTATCATTAGTTTGTGGAAATGTGAGAAAGCGTGGGATTAAAATGTCCCTGCTTGAATCGTACTTATTAACCATACTGACTGTTCTGACCCTCTACAGTCTTCTGGTCGTATCATTCATGTGTACATTATATCTCATTAATTGATTAGTCAATGAGACTAATACTTTCTGGGCAGTGGAGGCCCGGTGGTAGAGGTGCTGGATTACTGGTCTGAAGGTCGAGGGTTCAGGCCCCACTATCAGCGGGTTGTCACTGCTGTCCCCCCAGTGCAGCTAACTGGGTTATCAAATGCCGGCCGTGTCTCTC
>JBCNYH010000026.1:3098290-3125641 GCA_039654325.1 Tandanus tandanus
TGCCCTCGCCCAGAGTCGGCTGAGATGGGCGCCAGCCTCCCCGCGACCCTAATTAGGATTAAGCGCTTCAGAAAAATTAACAAATACTTTCTCACTTCAAAACATTTAAAACTCGTGTCATATCATGCAGAGTACAGCAGTGAAGCTTTTTCAATCAATCAATCAAGAAGTTAAAGTATTTTTTGACCCAGTAAAGGTAGAATGTATATCAGATCCCGATCCTGCTTTAGTTCCACTTCCAATTCGATCCTAAAAAGAATAGACTCGTTCGTTTGGGGCGAAACCAGTTTAACATCGGAGAGTTTCGGTGAGCGAAACAGGCAGCAGATATTTATTTTATTATTCATCATTCTGAATTTGTCGGGTTGGTTTGTTCTTTTGGGCATACAGAAATATATGACATGTAGTTGCAAAAAAGAGTGATAAGTGATAGTTCAAATGTTGTTTTTTTTTGGTTACAGGGAGCATTTGATTAAATTCTCACGCTGTGACAGATTATCGTATTACTGTAGAACATTACTGTAGATTCACCATCCAGCTGAGTTTCAGCACCATCTCTGCCCTGAACTGTTCTCTCTGCTCAAACCTGAAATGATGGAGATGCTTGTTTTTTTATTTTTTTTATTTTGCTGTTGTTGTTGTTTTTGGATGGCAGGGTATTGGTTTTTCAATGATTAAATCATTTATCAGGATTTTCTTTTTTAATGTAAAGTCACAAGGAGGGGAAAATCAATATCGTACAAGACCACCTCCTTCCCATTCCATTTATCTTCTTTTTCCAGGTGTCCGTCTGGTCGCCCAGAGATTTGACAGCGACTGTGTCCCTCATGTCCTCTTCGCGCTGTTTATTATTATCCGTTTAATCTGAATTGTCAGAATATCTTATTGTTCAAATAGCTCACTCTAAAATAAAAGCCAAACATCATGTTCACATTTTTTAGTCCCTTGCTACCGCTCCAAAAACCCCACTTAGCGGTGGAGATTTAATTAATCGTTCACGCCCTGGAAGGCTGCCAGCTCCTTGAATCCCCCTGTGATGGGCCTGACTCTGTATTTCATGCGGATAATCCTGTTTTAGAATTTTCATGGCAGCTTGTGTATAATGTATGATTTATGGTTTCAGAGAACAATCCAAACAATTGTCCACTGTCTTCTCTGACCTGACAGCGTCTCCAGGGACACTCCGCGCTAATGCCCCTATGCTTGATGGAGATTAAAAAAAATTATTTGTTAATACAATAAATATAATCACACACTAAGTATTTCCTGAAATCTTCTGCACTTTGCGATAGAGGACCAAAACGTCCACTCCCTGGAAGGCAGCACAATGTCTTTGTTTTTAGTCTTGTGCCAGTGAGGCAGGTGGTAGCAGACCGACTGGAATGATCTTTTATATGTGCTTTAATGGGCACCGATCCTCGGCTGCTCCCTCATTTCACTCCCGATATTCCATTCTCAGTGCAGAAAGCGTTGGGTCACCACACAGTGACCTATGAAAAATTCTGATTTCCCACTGTGATTCAGTTATTTTCTACCCCCTCTTTTGTTGTAACTCAGATACACATAGGCTCCCCGGTCCAATAAGGAAGGCATACAGTACACAGTACACCCTAGACTCTCAGTTTATGCATTCAAGAAGCTCATGGATTTAATAGATTTCATTCCAAGCTTTAACAGTTTGTTAATATTTCCCGCCACCAAAGACAGGCTTTTTCAGAGTCGATCTCGACCTAGGCAAAACCTGTGGAAAGATTTGCAGTCTTTAAAATCGTGTCATGGCCTCAGGGTCTTCACGTTCACTTTTCTTCCTTTTTAAATTTCCCAGCCACTAACAAGAACGAATGTTTTTGCCCTTCGAGTTCAGATGCATTCTAGCTCTTCTTTAGAGTGGCACTCAACACACCTGATGTCACCTCAATTTTTCACTCGGTTTTTTTTCTTCTTCTTTTTTTTTTCCTTTTTCCGTGCCCTTCAGAACACTATTTTAATACATCTGCTTGTGAATGGCGATCTTCCCACTTCTATACTGGCACCACAGGTGTCCTGACAGATGGCGAGAGACTCCATGTGTACTCTATGGCAGCACTGCCATTTTATCAATACTCCAATTATTTCGCTCCAGTGGTCTATTTAAAATGGTAAGAGAACAAATATTGTCATGACCATGTGGGCTTCCTAGGTGCTATACTGCCATGGCAGGTTTACGATTTCTCCTCTGATATAAGCTTGTATCATATCAAAGTTTATACCACAGCAGGGTTGAATTCTTGTCTCTGATTGGCCTGAAGGTCTCCATTATTGTCATTATTCATTCATTCATTTTCTAAGCTGCTTAATCCTAATTAGGGTCGCGGGGAGGCTGGCGCCCATCTCAGCCGACCCTGGGTGAGGGCGGGGTACACCCTGAACAGCTCACCAGGCCATCGCAAGGCAACACACACACACACACACACACACACACACACACACACACATAACCATTCATACTCACACCTAGTTGCGATTTGGAGTTGCAGTTTAACATCAGAATACATTATTTTGCCGTATTACTCAATAATACTTGTGTTCTTCTGCTTAATAAAAGCAGCAAATCATCTGAGATTAAACATGCCTACTAGGCAGCGCCAGCCTGAACAGTTCATTAATAATGTTAATGCTGATAAACTTTCTCCCTCCTTCAGGAGTCACCACTGTTCTGACTATGACCACATTAAGCATCAGTGCCAGAAACTCTCTACCCAAAGTGGCCTACGCTACAGCTATGGACTGGTTCATGGCCGTGTGCTACGCCTTCGTCTTCTCCGCCCTCATCGAGTTTGCAACCGTCAACTATTTTACTAAGCGCAGCTGGGCCTGGGATGGTCAGAAGGAGAGTCAGGACATGAGGGTAAGCAGGAGTATCATCACTCTCAACATCCTAAACAGTGATGCGTCATACAGCCAGAAAAAGGCCTGCAATTTACCCAGGTTTATACCCCACGCTGGTCTATTACATTACGATTGTTAAAGCTCTCAGGGAGCTGTTACTTACATAATTAAGCTCCACAGGAAGAGGCTTATAGCTCAGTCATGTTTACTCCGATTTAAAATTAACATTTAAAATTAATCTCTGCGTTAAAGATACAAATAGTAGTAATAAAAGGAAAGGCAGGTTTATTAATGGACAGTTAAAACCCATTTTTGTACACGGTGGTAATGTTAGGTGCTTTAGGTCGGAGAAAAGATAATAAACGTTATTTTATTAAAAAAAAAAAAAAAGAAGAAAGAAAGAACAGCACTGAATAATAAAATGAATTAAAATAAGATTAAAAGACTTATTAAAAGAGCAGTGCTAAAAATGAAGTGCAAGTCTTAAAAAGCATGAAGGCAGTAACGTTTTAAATTTGGATTCGTACAGTAACTGGCTGCATTAGGTGCATAATTAAGATGTTCAACGAGTCACTTCAAGTTGTTTGTAGCATAAAACCTCAATGCTTCAGTTTTTGGTTCTACCTACCTGGTGCGGCCCCTATGGACCAGAGAGAACTGCTAGGTTTATATTCTTTAAGCATTTTAGAAGCAAATTCTTTCTGTAAATACACTGTATGATTTATTGACTAATAGCAGCACTTTAAATCTCATTCTCTCACTAATCGATTACTCAGAGAGGCAAACTGTAGCCCAAAGTCGTAGCTGGGGGTTTTATTTATTTATTTATTTACTTTTTTTTTTTCTTCTTCTTCTTTTTTTTTTTAAAGAATGGGTTACTTCATATATTGTTATAAGTCGGAGACAGGCTACAAACAACTCAGAAAGGTGTGCTTTTATTTTCTTACTTTCACACACACATATACTTTCTCATCTCTCCCTTTGGTTACAGGGTCCTAAAAACACTAAAAAGGTCAAACAAATAGACTCAGGTGAGAATCATTCCATGTTACCTGCTGGTTCTGCCCACGTCCACGACCACGCCCTCAGTATTCTATCAGTAACGCCATGCTTCTGAAAGATTTTCGGACTATCAGAAAAAGTGCTGTGCAGTTTTCCCAGCCTGTCTAGAAGTATTTTATGATCTACAGGGTCGTCTAAAGCACTCAAGGTCTCGTAATGCCAGAACTGATGTTGATTTCATTCGTGTTAACACCTGTAGAATATGTGTAGTCTTGGTACTGTGCACTCAGACTCTGCCCAAATATCTCTTTAAGGTAAGTTAAGGTAAGGCCACCTTCAGTGTTGTTATTTTGTTCAATGTTAGAGTTCAGTGACTTTTAAAATGCTTCTCTTGTCAACCAAAATTCAAGACTTTACGATGGAGAACAGTCCTGCAAACGAAGTACTTTCCGTAATGAGTTGTCTTTGACACATTGAGATAAAGAGTTGTAGCTGTCAAACTCTGTACAAAACAAATCTCGGGCATAAGTCAGCATCCTCAAGAGAAAAAAGAAGTCAGGATTGTAATTTTTTAGAGCGATTGCTCCATCTCAGAAATCCAGTCCCCCTGTTCATTTCTTCACAAATGCCTTTTTTGCTCACTCCGGCATATTGCCTCTTTCTGTCCCTCACCTGATAACCACTGAAATATGGTGCACTCACAGCCAATGATTGGGAAACACTCGAAAGAAAGCTTAGTGAGGACGCCATATTGTTTTCAGGACGAGGAGTTATTGCTGATCTAAATTTCCATTCTCCTGTAGTCATCCTTGCGTTATCTGATAAGAAGGCCGTTATTTATTCATTAGCAGATTTTCAGTGGCTGTTCATTAGATGGAACAGAAAAGTGGAGTCTCGGGAGAAAAAGGTGCAGGAACTGGGTGAAAAGAATCGACACAGGACAAATAATTGTGGCTGGCAGTTGTATAAGGAGCTGGTTTATGATCTTATGAGTTTGTGAATGAAAGGTGAGTATTTAAACAGCTCCTAACGCTAAGCTCTGCTTTTGCAAAGTTCTTTAAATGAAGTTTTTATAATTTTTTTTTTTTTTATCTGTATTATGCTCTTCAATCAGATTTTACATTCATATATTCATACAGAGCACATCTCATTAACATAGCAAAATGCAGAGAGGAATTGTAATGCTCAGACCCAGCCTCATTACTTTAACTAACGTTATAATGTTAAAGCTTGCTCCATAAAATGCTATTAATAATAATAATTAAAAAAAGATATCTACAAATTAAATCTTCTTCCTTCCATTAAATCTGGATCTTGTGCCTGTTCCATTCAGATCATTTGAAAAACAATTTCTAACAAAATAAATCCAGAGCAAACAATTCTGTTTTGCAATTTAAATCCTGAAGAAGGTTTGAGGAAGAAAGGAAGTAACATGGGATTACGCAGGCGTTACACCTACAACATACTCTCTCTCTCTCTCTCTCTCTCTCTCTCTCTCTCTCTCTCTCTCTCTCTCTCTCTCTGTGTGTGTGTGTGTGTGTGTGTGTTTGTTAATTGGTCTGTGTGTGGCTCTGAGACAAAGTGAGAATCAGTACAGAATTAGCAGTAGGGATGGGAGGCATTTACCTTCATTTGGGATTTGGAGCATGTTTAATTCATGCAGCTTGACAGTTTATTACACCGTAGTTCATAATGAGTCCAATCCAGTAGTGTTACACAGCATTGCACGGTATTACTTCATCCACCAATCCCTGTAAAGTACACACACTCACACTGTGTTTAAAACAGTCCATGTATTTACAGAACATGTGATCTATACTATATAATCATTTACTCCACTTACAGTTGGAGGTTATGATGCATTTTCTCGTTTTAGAAGCAGATTATTTTCTAGCTTTAATAAATTAGTCTGGACTGGCTTGTGAATATAGACCCCTTTAGTCTTGGTAAACAAACCAGAGATGGTTCCAAAATGTGTCCTAGAAACCTGACACAACTCAGATGTGACATGACTGAAGAAACGTTTAAGAATGATGTTTATTGGATTGTCATTGGTGAAAATGTCCTCCACGTATTGCTATGAATTAGCTGTAAAAGACAGGGCGCGTTGTTCCAGGTGTCCTGTCAGTGGCTGCTAAGTGATGCTAAGTGGTTGGCTAGCATATACACGTGTCTTAGAAACGTCCAGGCATTTATAGAGAGAAATTAAAGACATACAACTTTGTGTGTGGAAATGTAAAGTCGGTTCGGTGCTGCCTAAACAAACACCATGAACTCAGATTATCTGTGCAGAGTTAGCTTGCTAAACATGGCCAGTTAATGTGACCTAGATACTGTATCCAGCCTTAGCTAGCCAGATTCCCTATATTTTAGGCAAGATACTGAGGCTCCAACCTGTCCATGACCCTAATAGGATAAAGCAGTTCAGCAAATGAGTGAGTGAGTGATATGGAGCTTTATTAAAGCAATATTTACTAGGAATGTTAGCTAACTAGCAATCTAGTCCTGCTACTTTTTTTTGTTAGTAATCCAGATTTAATTCAACATGAAAGAGGAAAGGTGTCTGATTCACCAGATTCAGTCGAGTCCCAACAACAGAACATTTCAGCAAACAAATTCTGGCTTGCTTTTAAAAAATCACTGTAGCCTCTACAAGAGAATTACAATTCTAATATTAAACGCTTGAAAATGCAGAATGCAATGATTGAACTTTTATTGCTGATTCACTCACTGAATCGTTTCACCCAAATCATTTCACTGCCATTGAAAGGATTTGACATTAAATGCTTCTTCTCAGTGTCTGCGCAGCAAACAGTTCACAACAAGAATTTATTTCAAATTACTAGTGGCTAATTGTCTCCTCACAAATGTGATTAGGCCACTAATGAACCTCGTTAAATCAGCGTTCTCACTAAGCCTGGGCTTCATGTGGGTTTTTATTTTTTTGACATCAGGTCAGAGTTTTTATTCAACATAAACATTCTTATTTAAATACAGCTTTTCTGCAACACTATAACCTCTGATGATATGTTCCGACAGGAAGGAGGGAATAAATTAAAACAGTGCATCATTTTTTTGTTTTTTTTTATGACTGCTTTTAACAGTATCACAACCATCAAACCCAATTAATTCAGTGCAGTGTTGTTCTAATATTATTAGTTTGCAGTGTAGTCACTTTGGGATTAGTGCTTTCTGTGCTGATGTAGAGAGACACCACAACTATTAATACCATCACGCAACTTATAATGAGCTCACATGGTTAATTGTTCATTTCTCAATTTTTCTTACTAATTTATTCAAGTCAAACCCATTAGATATCTTTTCCCCGTCTCACAGCAGGGAAGGCAAAGGTCACAGGATGTTTCCTCCAAGGCATGTAATATCAGCCGACAACAACTGCTGCTCATGCAACGTCAGGAGCGGCGTAACACAACCAGAGGAAAGCTCTGTTCATCCAGCCTTGTTTTTCCTTGCCACCGCTGCCACAGGCTTGTTTCTTAGGGATGTATGGGGTTTACAGATAAATGTTTAAAATCATAAGTTTAAATTGATTCATTCATTTTCTGAAGCGCTTAACCCTAATCAGGGTCGCAGGGAGGCTGGCGCCCATCTCAGCCGACTCTGGGCGAGGACTGTGTACACCCTCAACAGCTTGCCAGGCCATCACAGGGCAGAAACACGCTGACGGAAACCCAGTGGCTTACTCTTTTCGATCAACAGCAACGGTTCTTTTACATTCCTCTCACCACAGACAGTGAGACATGGATGGCCTTTGATAACCCAGTTAGCTGCACTGGGGTATGAGTTTAAATTCCTGCCCAGATTTGTTTTACCTTGTCAAACTGTTTTGTGACAGTGTTAATAGTAAAAGGCACCATACAAATAAAAGTGAATTGAATTGAATTGCATGAGCTCACACATGTCCATGATTGGCTAGTGTCCCTGTGAGTGACAGGGAAGAGAGCATTCCTTTCTCCCTGAGAGCCCAGGCTGTCAGCTTTCTAGAGTTTCTGGCCACGGATGGCTGTGGCATCACTCGAACCTTCAACCTCCAGATTATAGGGCAAACACTTTTCTGACGCACCACTCAGGAGTCAGTAAAGTGGGATTAAATGAAGCCCACCAGAGAGACCTGGAAACAAAACCCTGTCCTCTTACAGACTGCTCTGTTTGGGAAATGCCAAGAACCCAGTTGGAAGGATGTTGTATTACTGATCCTTTCTTAATGAAGAGAGAATCAATAAGCTGTTATGTACTTCATAGGGACGGGTGGTATTTACATTTACGGAATTTGGCAGACATTCTTATCCAGAGCGACTTGCATAAGTGCTTTGAAGTCACTGAGTGAATACGAACTGGTTTACTTGGACACAGGCTACCATCAGTCAAACTCTTTTGGCTCCGTAGATACTGAATGTGCTGTTCCAGGTACGTCCGAAAAAGGTAGGTCTTTAGTCGTCGTTTGAAGGCAATCAGTGACTTAGCTGTCTAGACATCTAAGGGAGGTTCATTCGAATACCATGTTGCTAACATAGAAAAGAGTTTAGATGCATGTTTTCCTTAAACCTTGATAGATGGAGAGATAAGCTGAGCAGTGCTGGAAGACCGGAGAGAGTGCAGTACAGTGCGGGGTGTAAGAAGCGTTTTGAGCTAGGAGGGAGTTGGTAGGTTTTTGGCTTTTTAGTCAAGCATCAGTGTTTTAAATTTGATGTGAGCAGCTACAGGAAGCCATTGGAGAGAGTGTAGCAGTGGAGTTGTGTGGAAGAACTTGGGACGGTTGAAAACAAGCCATGCAGCTGCATTCTGGATCAGTTACAGAGGTTGAATGGAACTCAGAGGCAGACTTGTCAGGAGTGAGTTGCAGTAGTCTAGCCTTGAGATGACAAGGGGCTGAACAAGTATCTGAGTGGCCTTAGTGGAAATAAATGAATGAATGCTTCTGATATTAAAGAGAAGAAATCGACATGATCAAAAAGATTAGCAGTATGAGAGGAGAAGGACAGGTGATTGTTCATGGGTACCCCAAGGTTTCGTGCAGTGGTATGATGACATAATATATGATATTGTTTTTATATAATTGTATATATACTTTTTTATTTATTTATACCTTTTTACTATATTTGTGGTATATTTTAAGTAAATGAATTTTGCATGATAATTAATTATAGTTTTTTCTAACATTTAAAAAGAAAGTTTTCCAGTTCACTGATTTTACAAATTTTGCTGATAATCTTTGAAATTAGGATTATTTTCCATCTCAGTAGACATTAGATAAAAACATAACGGTCAGTTTTTATATTTTTTGCAATGCTTTGTTTTGCTTATGTCCTTATATAAATATTGTAGTACGTTTAGTGTCTTATAGTTCATATCATGATTGGATATTTGTTTATTAGCATCACCAAGCTTTTGTAGAAAACACCTCTCGTTCCTTTTCTCCACGAATATTGGCATCAGATAGGAAACGCTGCATCCTGGCATCATTCCAAAACAACTCAGCTTTGTGCTCCTCTCTAAATACTGGTTTGGAATCATTACATGCAGGTTTATAAATGTGTTCTTGACCGCTGTTGTGTATTTTATTGCTTTTTTCTTTCTCGTGTGGAACAGAATTCTGGAAAGATTTTTTTGTACTCTGTGTCTGCAGTATAACTAACAAATAGCTTCAAGCACACAGGAAACTCGCTGTTATACGTATAAATTAAAACACACCTGGATTTAATTACCTGTTTTGTCATAAATAATTATTGCTGCTAGAGCTCTGCTGCATAATAACTCCGAGCTAATGTTATTAGTGGTTTATTGTGAATGTCCCTTATGACTATTAGTTCACCTCAAAAAAACTTTAGATGAAGGCTATCATAACCTCTGCAGATTACTTGAAGAGCTGTTAGGAATTGTGCCGCAGTCCTGTCAAGGCATCACATCTCCTACTGATGCGTATTTGTTCCCGGTCAGCTACAGAGGCTCTGCTTATTTAGCCGAGTTTTCTCCTGCCTGCAGTGCTATCTAGGCAGGCGGCTCATTCGGTTTTGACATGAGCTTGACATCACTGGCCAAATGTTTTTGTGGCCAGGGGATAGGTTGCTTGACAGGTAAAATCCTTTACATTCAAAGGCTCAAGGCCAGAAACTGCTACAGCAAACACCTTTTTATTTATTTATTTATTTATTTGTCGGTTTGTGATAGAGTGTATCCAAATTCTCTCCTTTGAGCTTATTCTCAGGACCAGTCGGTGCTCCAGCCTCCACCGACTCCTGTCCAATAAATTGTTGGATAAATGAAGCAGATATATCAAAGCGTTCACCAGTAACGAGCCTGGTGGTTATTATCACAAGCTCAACAGGTGTAACATTTCAAACCACTCTCATGTAATGAGTCTCCTTCCTGCTCTTAGGAAGTCGTTTGGGTTTTTTTAACCTTATAATGTTTTGCTATAAACAGAGGTGGCCTGATGAAATGGAGCTCAATAAAAATCTGCATGTTGCAGCAGCAGGACAACTTTGATCGGGGTGTGAACTCCGTCCTTAAACATACATCGAGAGAAGTCGATTTAAGACCAGCACTGCGTCTAATTTCAGGTTGGCCAGAGATCGCAAGTTTGAATTAATCCAGATGAGTCCAGAGCCATTCGTAGCCACGAGTCCACAACAGTAAAAATTATCTGTGCTCTGTGAGAGGGAAGGACATACTCTGTTTCCCTGCCAATCACAGTTAATACGAGCCAGTCATGGGTATTTATGAGCTCATGCATGCAGAAAAAGTGTAGATAGCATTTTCCTCCGAATTTGTTCCATTTTCAGGGAAGCTGATGAAATACCTTATCCTTCAGTCTCTGTTTTTTAGCTGTCGTGAGGGCGAGGGAAAGTCCATGTCAATGAAATGAGAGTGGCTGAAAATTCCAAGACCCAGAATGATGTTTCACCATCACCAGCCAACCAGAAACATTATCTGAGGATATGTCTTTTTATTTCATGGTAATTATGTTTAAAAAAAGAGATAAATGAACAAAATTTAAAAATGTGATTTAAAATAAAGTGGTGATCAAAAATCCTAATACTGGTATCAAACAAAAACAGGTTTAATTCAAACAAAACTCTGTATTTAGGTTTACTACCTGCCAATATCTCAAGTTTGATTTCAATAGAATTATACATCAGTTTTATTTACGGTGAACTCTGGGGCAACTTTGTAATTTTATAATTTTAAGTTATAGCCTAATTTTATATCCCTGTGCCACAATTTTATATCCCTCATTTCCACAATAGTTACCATTCACATTCAAAGCAGACAGTGATCTTCCGAGCTGATGCAGCAGACATTTTGGCTTTTTGTTGGTGTTGTTCTGAAGGAACCGTTTCAGCGAGATATTTCTCAGTAAAGATTTATCCAGTAAGTCAGAATGTTTTATCAGAGGAGGCATACTGTTAAATACTGCGTTAGCTGCATACAGTCGTGACTGTACTGGGATATTTGCCTGACTGAAGTGCTTATGAGGCTTATCAGTGTTACATACGGCAGCGGGAATACACAATAAATACACTTAAGCAAAATGTCAGCAGTGATGGGGTGTCAAGAAAGTGTAAAAAGGTGTAAAAAACAAACTGATGAGGCAGATCTGAAAAGATCAGGATGCAGTCAGGTGGTCACGTGATGTGCAGCCCGGACTACATTTGCACCAATCCATATATACTAACGTGAGGTGATGTCAGAACAGGAAATGTGGCGTGGATGAGTGGCAGGCGATTAAAAACTAATTTTGTAGGTTGTCAGTTGAGTTCTTGGTGATACGATGTAATGAGACGTAATCAAACTTTAAACATGGATGGGTATTCCGAGAGTCTGGTAAGTTTGAACTGTGTTTGTTTACTAGAGGTCGTGTCTACAGAAATGTAGTCTGATCTTTATTTAAGTGGCCATTTTATATTTAATAAAACACGGTGTATAGACAAAGAGAAGAAATTAGATCACAAGATGAAAATCAATAATTAAAAATAGCACAAATCATAAAATAGTTCCTAATATTAATACCTAGTAATAGGTGCTGTATCCCTGGTTTCCGTAGCGTCAAGCGACTAGGAGTTCAACGCCTCCTGGATGGGACGCTATGCCATCGCAGGTTCCCTTCCCAGTATTTTTACTGGTACCCATTTATACTGCTGGGTGGACTGAGGCACACTTATAGTTAATACCTTGCCCAGGGGTCTTAGCACGGTGGGGGTCTAACGGGGATTTAAACCCATGACCTGCCCATCAGGAGAGCAGCACCCTAACCACTACACCGCCGGTCCCAGGTGCTGAAGTTGTAGTTTATTCATCTGGTGTAAACTGACACTTTATTTTCTCTTATAATCAGTGGGTTCCTATTATAAAGAGGAGAATCATCATTCATTCGTACTGAGATTATATACAGTACAATAATAAACACCACATTTAGATGTTATATAGCCTGCTCTCCTTTTGTGTAGTCTGCGGCTAACCCAAGCTACCGCAGTCCGTTTTTCTTGCTGCACTGTTTACTGCTAAGCTGTAATTCCACCAAGATGTGTTTTTCCAAACAGCCCATCGTTCAGCCTTCTAGCAGGCCTGTGTAACATTGTTCATAGCTTCCTCCATAGTTCACTTTCGGCTCGTCCTCATGGGTATCAGTTTACTTCAAAAGGTCTGTGCTCGTGTCAACATCTGCCTTCTCCCCAGTGCCATTAGTGTGTCATTTTTTCCCAGCACCATCTATCCAGGTGATTCAGGAGGAGTGAAATAGAACTGAACATCCCCCAGAGTTCCCTGTCTTTCAAAGCCACTCTTAATCTGTATGACAGCAGTATTTACTGCAGACCCTGCATCATATGTCACTTCATGACCTTGACGAAATGTCTCAGTATGCAGCACACACTAACAAAAAGCTACCCAGGTCACCTCGATGCTCAGAAAGTGCATGACAGTTACATAACGCTTCACAGATCAGCCGTTCCTGCATATTACTTTTTTCCTAATGCGCTGTATATCCAGTGAGCTGAAAAGCGGTGCGTATGGAATGTGCTGTTAGTGAGATGAATTATGATTCACTCGTCCAGCTAAAGGAAATATTGATCCTCATCTGTAAACTGTTGAGCACTTAAGACTACTTCTGTTTTTTATTTATAACAGTCTGCTCATTTCTCCTCCCACAGAGACGCGAGTCTGCAACGTTCTCCAAAAAGACCAACAACACGTTTAACATCGTGGGCACTACTTATCCCATGGGCGTGGCAAAAGAATCCGGGCTGACCACCATCGCCAAAAGTGCTTCCGGCACAACCTCAGCCCCACCCCCACCCCAGCCGGTGCGAGAGGTGCGGCTGTCTAGAATGGACGGCGAGTACATCTGCGAAGGCGTCAAGAAGTCCTACAACCGAGTTAGCAAAGTGGATAAGATCTCGCGTATCATCTTTCCTGTGCTCTTCTTCATCTTTAACCTGGGCTACTGGGCCACTTATGTCAACAGAAAGCCAACCATCAGGAGGTCCAACCCACATAACTGAACCTGAAATATATCCATAAACAACAGTGAAACAAAAAAAAAACTTCTAGTCAAGTCTGGAGTAGCCATACAATGCTACCACAACATTCGCGATTTTTGTTTGTTTGTTTTGATTTGTGTTAGGTTCGCAACGGTTTCACGCCAAGTTTACCCGCCATCGTTCAATACGTATGAAGCGTTTTTAGATTATACACTACATGGTAATCTTTATACTGCTGTTTATGGGAAACGTCTGCGGGAAGGTCTAAGGGAGCCTTGTAGTACCGTTTCTGTGACGAAATATGAACAGCTGCCTGTTTGCCGTTCATTCAGGACGATCTGTAAGGCTACATGCTCACCGCTCATGTCTGTCATTAGAATAAAAACCCGGAGCCGTCAGTTGGTAGTGAGGCGACTTGCCGATCGCGTGTAGCCTTCAGCAGCCAGCAGCGATGTCCGTATGTCTGCGAATCGTTCATAATCATCTGTGTTTCTCTCGGAGTCTCAGCCAATTACGACCGATATTATCATCATCATCCCGACGAGGTTCCTCGGTTTTTTGTTTCATATTGTTTTAACAGCCCAAAGTTAAAGAAACTGTGTGCCTTTTTTCTCAATCCCTTTCCTGTTATGATGAGTCGTTCATCACTCACGGCCATTCTCCCAAACGCATGCTTTTACTCCAACAAAGAAATGAAAACAAACTCCCATACAGTCGTCTTACGCTCCACTGAGAGCTTCGGATAATTGATTGCGTTTACGTGCACAGGTGTGAGTTATACTGACATCTTTTTATTTTCCGCCACGTTCACCTGCATGAATTGCACCTTGTCTTGCTTACAGCCTTTTTTTCGGTCTGTACATGTTTGCGAATGTTTGTTTGTTTGTTTGTTTGTTTTAATTTCTGCAGTGACAAATCACAAGACTGCTTTAATGCTTTAACAACCAAGTTAAAGCATCATGAATAAAGCAAAATGTACTGTGCCATGACATTATTAAGAGCTAAACTGTGAATAGAACCATCAGTAAACGTAACGTGATTACATTCAGCGTACTGTTTGTAGTTTATAATACGTAATGATAATATGTTAAAAAGGAAAAAAAGAACAAAAAAAAGTGCCAAAATCATCATGATTATGACTTTTGCATTCTCTTCTTTATAAAAGCGAAGTTTACAAAGATTTTTTTTCTAAAGTTGCGTAATGTATGTACTTATGTGACAGCAAGCTATATGAAGCAAAAAAAACCCATTAACCTGAACATTTCATGAATCACTGCGATTGATTAATAGTTCTGAGAACACATTGTAGATTATCATTCATCGTGTATCTAAAAAAAAAAAAACAATGTGAAACTTCACTGAGAGGATGGAAAACACTTTTTCATTTCTTTTTACTGATTGTTTTGTTCATTCACCTCATGCTGTATTAATTGTAGATTTAATGCATGACAATCTTTTCGGTATTCAGTCCGTCACCTCCTGTTACACCGGATGTCATGGTTCAGCGTGACACCCTACGTGTAGCTTCTCCGAATAACTGAATTTGGAGCATGTAGATACTTTATTGTCTCATAGGGATACTTCACACGTTTGTATTTTCACGCAAAGTAGTGTAAATCGTAAATAAATCCATATCTGACTATAGGAATATATTTATATTATAGTGATATCAACATCTATTTATGGCATTTATAATATACAATATATATCTCAAGGGAGCCCGATAGAAGATATAAACCTGCTGAGGTTTATTTCTGTGTGTAGTAAACTGCTGCGCTCGGAGTCTCGTTCTGACCGTCTGAGCATCTGGGCTTCCCTGTTTAATAATATCAGAGCAATTGTATAAAACCAGTGATCCGTACAGCAACGTAGTGCCGTGAATTAGACCAGACCTGTACTCCACTCTGTATTCAAGGCCAGGTAAAAGTTGTGCTAGTTATATGTATTGTGAATCCAATTTTAATAAGGTACCTGGAAACTGTTGTGTGTGTAACAGTTCTCTATAACTTTGCCGTCTAACGTACGCTTAGCGAGGAAGTACATTAGATATGTATTTTTATGACGATTACGTTTATTGTTCAGGGTCTGATGGTAAAGGAGTGATGGTAGAGGAGTTGTGTGAGTGTCCACGCCGTGACCGGTTCACACTCGTCTTGTAGACCTGCAGTAGAAATATATGACGTTTGTCACTGCCAGTCTCTTCCAACACTGTATTAATGCTGCTTATCTTCACCCGGCTGGCATTTTTGCCTGGTTTTGATTTGTAATAGAGCTTTTTTCTTAGTTCTGGTTGTAGCTTCTCAGCAGATGTTCGCCTAAACTTGCTAAATGCTTGCTCTGGTAGTCGTGCTGCCCTTGTGTGCACTGTTCCCGCCCCATACGCTCTGCCTGCAAGGTTTCTTCTCTTGTAAATACTGTACACAAGGGCAAAAATAGTTTTAAAGGAGTGATGCTCAACTCTGTCCCTGGAGAGCTACCACCCTGAAGTCTTTCACTTCGACCATAATCATGGCCACCTGACCACCTAATCCTCTAAGACTTTCAGGTGTGTACCGTTATGGTTGAAGCAAAAATCTTCAGGAGGGAAGATCTCCAGGAACAGGGATGGACATCACAGCGTTAGTTATTAATGCATGCTCCAACATGCAAACTCTGGTAGATTGCAGCCCTTTTTTTTGACCCTTGGCTAGAATATACCCTGGAAAAGGACCCTTTTCGGATTTAATAAATGACGTAATTGGAGTGAGGTGAGCTCAGTGTTGTCGTGTACTCATACGTTCTCCGGCAAAACCTGCACGCATAACTATTCCTGTAGTTATCCAATCACGCTGCAGCAGCGTACTGCATAAAATCACATGAATGCAGGTTGGTGTTCACGTTCAAATCAAACAGAAAGGAGGATCGAAGCTCATCTTACCGACTTTTAGCTTTGAGGGATTGGTGAATCCTGTAACTGTATGGTTTTATGTCGTACTGCTGTAACATGATTCCCTGATAAAACAATCCCATGCTCACCGGTGAGGTGACTGAAGGGAAGTAACTGCTGAGTGAACACTTCCAGCTGCACTATGTACCTACGCCAAGTAGATAAAAAATGGCTGATTCGTTTGCGGGTGTAGTAGTATTAGTGTTATTATTACTGTTTATTTTCAGGGCGTTACACTGTGATTGGGTTTCGGACTACAATAAATCAGACTTGTGCTCAAATGGAAGCAGCTCTTTTTTTTTTCTTTTTTTTTAATAATAATAATAATACTGTGCTAGGAAGAAGTTGATAAAGCTGCCTTCCTCAAAATAAATTGTAATGTTTACGACTCGCTTCCTCAGCCATACATCATGATTATTGCCAAATTATCAGCTCTGCCAAATGACCTTTTGAGAGAAGCGCAGTGAGAGAACTGATTTGCCCATAGATATTGACTTAGGTGTGTGTGTGTGTGTGTGTGTGTGTGTGTGTGTGCGTGTGCGTGTGTGTGTGTGTGTGTGTGAATCACACAGTCAGGAATTCTGCACTGAAATTTCCTGAAAGCTTAAAATACTGTATATTCGTTCCTGCAGCTCTCGTGAGCAGTAAAGGAATTTCTATTTGTGTTTTGAATATTTTCCGTAGGGCTGGGCGATCATGGACCAAAGCTCCCATGTTGATATTTTTTATCTAAAGGCGATATATGATGTGTATCTCGATATCTTTTCCCATAAAGTAATAATGAAAAGTCAGTTCCAGGGCAAAGCCGCATGTCCCGAATGTCACACTGGCACTTTTATGATTATTATATTATTCTTTATTTTTATTATTACTGCGTACTTGTATGTTAGTGTAGAGGCCGTGGCTGCAGAGTCACCTACCTGTTTTAAATTAGTCCTAACTCGAACCTACCTTAAAGGCCATCACAACATTAACGGTATTGTCTCAGCTGATGTCGTGTAAGAAAATATATCGACATCTTCGACATCATCAACTCAATATATCGCTCAGCCCTATTTTCCAGTTCATCCAGACGTGAATCGGTTTCAGTTGTGTTTATTTTCTCACCTCTGAATTATTATTATTATAAAGTGATATTTCGGATCGTCCTCCAATCTGACGCTGAGCCAAACGTTCCCTTTGTTTCCCCTCCGATAAACATGGCATATGTACGGAATTATCTCCCCCATGTCCACATGAATATTTGACATGTTTGGGCTTTTTGGTTCCAGATAGCTGTGAAGATGTAGTGCTTTCTGCCAGTGGGAGATGCTTCTGCTATTAATTATAAATCTATAATGGTTTTTGTGGCTCCTGCTGCTGTGATTCGTCCCACTGTGCCAAGTTTTTGTGGTGCTTCACTGACCCTCCACCGTCTCCTACTAGCGGTGGCTCACTTTTCTACAGTCACCACAGGACGCGCTGATATACGAAAATACAACAAAAACGTAAACCATTATAAATTTATTCATGAATGAGATCAGACTTTTCAAAACGTCCAGGAGACGAGTCACGTCCTGTTCCCTCTTCAGTTATAGCAGCTATAACGGTCCTTCCCTTTCTCTTTAAAAACAAAACAAAAACACTGCGGAAAAAATAAACACTTCACCACGTCACAGATTAGAATTTTACTGTTGAAAAAAACGGTCTTGCCGTACACGTCCCCAGGAATGAGCTGTTACCACAGTAACGACGAAGCAGTAGGACATAATATAAAATGAAGGTTTTTTGTGTGAGTACAGTGTATAAGCCGTACTGTGGTAGAGTAATGTTTCATTTTACTGATCGATTCTCTCGGTTAAAAAATAATCAGATTGATCAAGAATCAGAAAACAGACGTTGTTTTTAAAGAAGAAACGATCTGATCTCCGTTACACCGAGGAAAAACCAGGCCATTAAGGCTATAAACTGGGATTATAAATATCGTTGATGTTTCTGTTGAAGGTAAAAAAAGAAAAAAGAAAAGTTGCTGTTCGAACCGTCCCTCCTGCCGCGGCGTCACTGTGTTTCACGGAAATGTGGAAAAGTCAGACGTTGAAGTTACAGTCAGGAAACGAACTGGGGATTTATTACATTTTTGTTTGTTTGTTTATTTGTTTATTTATTTCTTTATTTTGGTAGACATTTTGACTTTGAAGTGTTTTGCTATGTTTTTGAGGTGCTTTTTGTTGTGATCTGTTTGTGAGAGTAATGACAGTATTCTGTTTTAACCCTTCGTGTCTCCGGGTTAGCTGTTTCTTCCGTTGAATAAAGATACTCAACTTTCACAGACTCGCGTAGCTTCTGTCATTTTTTTTCTTTGTGTGTGTGTGTGTGTGTGTGTGTGTGTGTGTGTGTGTGTGTGTGTGTGTGTGTGTGAGAGACCCTCTCCTTTACACATCTTTCACGTTGCCATTCAGCAAATACCATGCATACATTAACATTTCTCTTTTGGAAGCTGAAGTAACAGATTTGTATTTGGCCAAAAAATACATTCCAAAACCACTGATTTAAGTATAAACAACATCTCTATGATGATTTCCCCCCTGAACACACACACACACACACACACACACACACAGTGTGCTCTTTAAAGGGAAAAAATAATTTATCATTCCAGATTATCTTCCGCAGACAGAATCCTGGAATTTCCGTAATCACAAACTGAGAAAAATTCAGATCCTGGAAACGCAGGGACTGATTTAACGATTCGAAACATTGAAAAGAAAATGACTCAGGAGAGTAAATATGCTCAAACTACTCAAGAACTAAACACAGAACATCTGGACACATCAGGAGATGCTCCCAATAACACGAAAATCATAACATTAGGATGATATCGTTGGTTTAGTGTCTCCTGCCCAGCTGTCCCTGTGCATTCTGTGTGAGTGTGAAAGCAAGGAAGCAAAGAAAAATCTGACTGCCGTCTCACCTGCCCTTTGACCTGGAACTTATAGCATTTACATTAGCGAAGCTTTCCTAGCGTCTCTTCTCTCAAACAAAAATAAGAACAGATTCGATTTCAACATTTTATTTCATTTGAATCGACTCGAATCTGGAATGATTTGTGCTGAGGTTTTAAACTCTCCATTAGAAACTCACACTGTCTGGAAGCCCCGCCCACTACGTCTACTATGTCAAATCTAACAATATGTTAAGTAACGTTGACGACGACGAGCATCAGATGCGTTCATACACACGCAGTGAAAATGTGGGGCGGATCTCTGACCTGCGTCGTCCTTTTATCTGAGGAGTGAAATGGAGCTTCTGGTGTGAGTGGAGCTGATGATGAAACAGTCGGGATTCATTCAAATGAAAAAGGAGCTGCGGTTTTTATGAAATGGTCTCCGGTTTGGCTGAACTTATCGAAAAGCTAACCGAGCTAAAAGGGCAAGGAACTGATTAAAATCTGAGAACCAGACGGGGTCAGGTGGAGGTTTTTCCTTCGTCGTCTCCATCTCCACGTCGGTCCCACATCCCCAGGCATGTTAGCGGAATTCTTACGATGACGTCGAAGCTTATGAAATATAGATTATTGCGATATGCTATTCTTTTTGAGCGCCGCTGCAGAGTGGAGGGTGGAGGGGGAGAAGGATTGCTGCAGTCGTATCCATCATTCAGGATTCAGATCCTTCTGAAATCGCTCCTCCTCCACTTCAAAGAGTCCGAGACATGACGATCACAAGGCCACGCAGAGCTCCTGTGAGTCCTTCAGTATTTACCACAACCATAACGGACAGATGTGAGTTGATGAGAGGAAATGAACAAGCCGAAACCCAGCAGCTCTGATTCACTCAACTTGTGGAAAGGTTTTTTAAAAGCTGTATTTTCACAGTGTTTCATGTTTCAGAGTTTAAACTAAATCACATTATTAACCAAAACAACAAATTAATTATTCATATCATTAATAATCTTTAAATCATCTGTTACTTTAAATCATCTGTTACTCTCAGAAATAAAAATAAACTTTGTGTTGACATTTTTTCTTTAGATGAATGACATTCAAACCAACCTTTCTTTACTTCCATCAACTCTCTCTCTCACTCTCTTTCTCTCTCTGTCTCACACACACTCTCTCTCTCTCTCACTCTCTTTCTCTCTCTCTCTCTTACTCTCCTCTCTCTCTGTCTCTTTCTCTCTCACACACTCTCTCTCTCTCACTCTCACACACACTCACTCTCTCTCTTTCTCTCACACACACTCTCTCTGTCTCACACACACTCTCTCTCACTCTCTCTCTCCTCTCTCTGTCTCTTTTTCTCTCTCTCACTCTCTCTCTCTCACTCTCCTCTCTCTCTGTCTTTCTCTCTCACACACTCTCTCTCTCTCTGTCTCTTTCTCTCTCACACACTCTCTTTCTCTCTGTCTCTCTCTCACACACTCTGTCTTTCTCACACACACACTCTTTCTCTCTGTCTCTCTTACACACACACACACACACACTCTCTCTTTCTCTCTGTCTCTCTCTCACACACTCTCTTTCTCTCTGTCTCTCTCTCACACACTCTGTCTCTCTCACACACACACACACACTCTTTCTCTCTGTCTCTCTTACACACACACACACACTCTCTCTCTCTTTCTCTCTGTCTCTCTCTCACACACTCTCTTTCTCTCTGTCTCTCTCTCTCACACACACTCTCTCTGTCTCTCTTTCTCTCAGATTTAAAGTGTAAACTCCACCTGCTGACTTACCTCAGTAAATATTGATGTTTTATTGGACAGATGGTTAAAAAGATTTGGTGGAGGAGAGTCTTGAGGCAGAATGAGCTCTCTGCTCTCTCTCAGCACCGAGTCAAAGAAAAAACAGTGAGCGGCATTTTGTTAAATTCATGGTGGCCATGATGAAGCGAAGAGAGAGAGAAATCTATAGGCACTGAACTGAAAACCCTCGAGGAGACAGAGAGAGAGGGAGAGAGACAGAGAGAGAGAGAGGGAGGGAGAGAGAGAGAGAGAGGGAGAGAGAGAGAGACAGAGAGAGAGAGAGGGAGAGAGAGAGAGAGGGAGAGAGAGAGAGAGGGAGAGAGAGAGAGGGAGAGACCCTAACACCAACATCACTTACATCCCTTGACACTTGGAGATAATGCTCAATAACACACATGACTGCCCACACACAGGCAGATCACACACATGCACACATATAAATAAGTATGTTCACCCACGGAGAGGTGGAGCAGAATAAAGAGCACACAAGGAAGGACACAGTTAAGGTTTAGGAGCATCAGTGACTCAGATAACACAAGATGGGCTCCTACATGTGAGAGAAGCCTGCATAGAATAACACACACACACACACACACACATAGAGAGAGAGAGAGGGAGAGAGAGAAGCTATCTAGCTAGCAGGCTTTCAGAATACATCAGAATGAAGCCTGTAAATTGCGTCCTGCAGGAATTCAGATGCACAGCATGCGAGCTCTGAGAAATCCTTACTTCCACTCCAGTTTCAACACAACGCTCGAAATTAATTCAGAAAATGTTTTGCGTATCCATTTATTGATGTGTAACTCCACACAGAAACACCCTCACCGAGCCCGGGACTCAAACCTAGAACCTTCTTGCTGTGAGGCGGACATGCTAACCATCACACCACCTGATGTCGTCTTTCAAGGTTAAAATTATTTTTAATATTGTGCAGAATAAAAACAAAGTACCTTTACAGTGAATCATGTGCTCCACTATGTACTATATAAAGAGGACATGTTTAATAGTTTTTACCCCTCAGCCAGTTATGGCTGGAGGGGTATTGTCGTTGGCTTGGCGTCCGGGCGGTCGGGCCGGCGCGAGAATAACTTTGTCGGGGCCATTGCTCGGCTCAGGCACAGGCCAGCTTTCTGAACTTTTGCAAAGGCACTCCCTATGACCTAAACCTGTGCATGGGGTAGCTAATTTGCATATGTGACCTTTGACCTTGGCACAATGACCTTGAACATATCAAGCTTGTCCAGGCCATCGCTCGGCTTTTATGCATGATAGCTTTCGGAACTTTTGCATAGGCACTCCCTATGACCTACACCCGTGTGTACGGTGGCTAATAACATGTTGATTGTCTGAAACTGTTGGTATGGGGGATGGCTCTTGTCCTCCATGCGCTTGAGGCGGCCTGGCTGAGGGGTTACGACTTTCTATAGAACGGCTATTTTTTACATTTCCGTCCTGCTCGATCATGGTACAAGTGTAAAAACAAATAAATCAATAAAGTAGAAGTTGGATGTTTCTTTATTAACACTTCCCTTCGACACTCCTCCCTGTTCTCTGGTCGTACGGAGAATGCATGAGTTTTCTTCCAGTCCACTCCTTGCTGTGTGTCTTCTGAATCTCTCAGGAACCCTCGCATTAACATTTCATGGGTTGGATATTTGAATCCTGCCCAGAATCCATGATGCCTCCTGACAAAAAGCATGATTTAAGGGTCATAGCATTGGTTCCCCGTTGGCATCATCACAGATGTTCATGTCAAAAACATGCTTACACTTCTCACTCTTCTTCATCCCTTTTTTTGTTGTTGTTGTTGTAATAAATGAGTAGTTCATCACATCACTGCAGTAGACGGCTGCTCGGATAAAACCAAGAAAAAACCCGACTGCAGTCGATACCATGCGTCTTCACCAAGCACTGGAGAATTACTCTTTATTTATCTCCTTATCTAGGATCTTTCCTTTCACGTCGTTCTAACCTCCTCCTAATACGGTCGAAAATGAATGCTATGCTTCATCCCTGAAAGGAACAGTGCACAAACAGAACAAGGTTTATTAACATGACACTGATGCTGCGTAAAATCCCCTCCAGCATCTTAAACACTTTCACTGAGATTAAGTTCAGGAATCTGTGGAGCCAGTTCCATTCCTAATTCCATCGGAGCTGGAATTTCATATCCGTGCCAGCAGGGAAGAAAAACACCATTGCTGTGATAACCTGGTCATTCAGAACATTCAGATTATCAGCTCGCTTTTATTGTAACATAATGTTGCTGAGCCTCGACCTGACCGACTGAAGCTGCACCAGATAATTAAACTGCCCCCAGAGGTTTGACCAGTGGCTACTAAACGTGATGGGTACATCACTCCGTTCACTTCCCTTCTTACCCATTGCTCTGGAAAAAGCTCATCTGCACTCAGCAGGTCACATGACATTTTCCCGTCACTCCGGAGTCCGACCTTTATTCTCCCCACTGACTGAAGCCTTTTATTCGGATTATTCCACTAACAAGTGGTTTTCTCATGAACACACAGCGGTTTCGTCCCAATCCTGTGAGGTCTCGTCACAGTGCGTGTGTGGAAATGTTTCACTGTTGAACATGCCGTGAGTTCCAGTGGCCTTTTTTCGCGATGCAACTTCCCTAAGCATTCACATGATCTCCACTCACGCTCAGTCAGGATTTTTTCTGAGCAGTACGATCCCTCCAGATGTGAGTAATGTGTTGAACAGTTATTTCACCAAATTTGGGGTGTTTTATTCTCTTAATGCAGGACAATAATTTGACCATCCGAAACGCATTGTCATCCTTTCCACGACTGCGGGATACATCTTCCTACACGGTTGTTTAAGAAGGGAGAAGGTACTCACTGCATCACTGCATGGGTTAAAGGAATTTATTATTTGTTATTATCTTACCTGTTTTTATTTTATTATAAAAATACAGATCAATGTCTGGAGCACTACGCAGACGGAGATACAGATGATGGCACTGATAGGGAATTTTCTGTAAATAGAAATTGAAAGTACAGAGTGAAGAGCTAGTGCTCTTATTAGACTCCAGAGTTAGCACATGGACGCAGAACACTTCAGCTCCTCTTCTGTCCTTGACTAGAATGACTCAAGCTGTCATTTGGAAATTACAGCCGCGGTGTAGAGGGATGCATCGAGTGCCAGCTTCCCTGGCACACTCACCTAGGTCTGACTTTGCAGGAGCCGTCTTCCCATGGATCCCTGAAAAGACGTACGGGAGAAGTCCAGGCCTGTAAACTATTAAATGTTGAATGAAGCCATTGCCTCCAGTGTCCTGTGAAACGTGTTCTGTTCTCCGTGCATTGCGTCATCTCACGTCTCCTTCCCTCAGGGACTGGGTCACTATATTATCAAATACATCTGCCTTCGTTCCTGCTATAGATGTACAGCAGGGAGGGAAGGAGGCAGGCCTTTCCACATAATTATCACTTAACCAGAGATCACTACTCATTTTGTCAGCAGAGGAGACGTCCGTGATTACGGCTCCCCGTCTCTGTTTGCAGCCTCCTAAAAAAACACTCCTCCCTCTCAGCTCAGGCACAGAGCAGGCTGTCAGAGTGTTCCTGTATCTCTTGGTTTGATGTCATCTACCGGCATGGGAATTGAAATGACAGCAGCGTGATTCCACCGTCACCTTTTAATGAACGAAGGTAAACGATTGCGTCCTTTGACAACTTTGAATGAAGCCACAGGACAGCAGAGTCACGGCTGACTTAAAAATACAGGACGAGTCATTTCTGTACACATTCCTGACAGGATTGTGATTTAAATGATTGATGAACTCATTTGAAAGAAGTTTCCCAGTTACAGGTGTGAGTACAAACATTTCATGGCATGGAAAGATTCTTGATTTTTTTGTAGTCGAGTTGCTATCATACGTTACCCAGACACACTACCTGCACTACTTATCCTCTATTTATAAGCACTAACTCATTAGCTAAGCCACTTATTCCTACTAGATCCACGGGGAGGGTAAAGCCTATCTCAGCCGACATGCTGTGAAGGCGGGGTACAACCTGAAGATCATCACAGGGCAAACACACATACAACCATTCACATTCACATCTAGGGGCAATTAGGAACAGCCAATTATCGTAATGTGCATGACTTTGGAGTGTGGGAGGAAACTGGAGTACCCGGAGGAAACCCTCGCAAGCACAGGAAGAACATGCATATTCCATCCAGAAACGCCCTCACCAAACCCGCGAATCAAACCCAGGACCTTCTTGCTGTGAGGCGGACGTGCTAACCACTGCACCACCGTGCCGCTTTTGACCTCACAAAATATAATTCATTCACTCAGTCCCAGCTGACTTCAGGTGAGGTGCGGGGTACCACCCTCAAAAGGTCACCATGCTATCACAGGACTAACACGGACACAAACAACCATTCATATCAACCTATGGATGCGTTAGTGTGCATGTCTTTGGACTGTGGGTGGAAACCCGGAGTACCCAGAGTAAAACCCACAAAAGCACGGAGAGAACATGGAAACTGAACCCCCGTCTCTCTCTTACAGAAATCTAGTAGACTGAATTCGAATTAGGGCGGCACGGTGGTGTAATGGTTAACATGTCCGCCTCACAGCAAGAAGGTCCTGGGTTCAAGTCTCTGGTTTGGCGAGGGCATTTCTGTGTGGAGTTTGCATGTTCTCTAAATGTTTGCATGGGTTTCCTCTGGGTTCTTCAGTTTTCTCCCACAGTCCAAAGACATGCACATTAGGATAATTGGCTGTTCCAAATTGCCCCTAGGTGTGTGTGTGTGTAAGCGTGAATGATTGTGTGTTGCCCTGCGATGGTCTAGTGAGCTGTTCAGGGTGCTCCCCTCCATCGTCCAGTGTCGGTTAAGATAGACTCCAGTCTCCCTGTGAGCTGCGTACGATTGAGCGGTTCGGCAAATAAGTGAGAGAATTCTAATTATACACTAGAAAACAGGATCTTAGTGGCTGCTGAAGCTTTTGAATTCTCAATTTGGTGTAAAAACTGTGATCTTGGTAACCCAATTATTAACTGTCCTACCTGCTGCTCCTCAAATTTGAGGACGGGGCAGCGTGATTCCTCCCCCAGTGGGCCTTAATTTATCACTGCTTGTAATACAGGTCCTATTTTTGACCACATACAGTACTTTCCTGATGAATATCTACGGAGCCCCTAAAGGGACATGAAAAAAAAAGGATAGGTTTCTTGTGCGCACGAGAAAATATCACGTGCGCACCAGTTACCTATGGTTTCTCGTGCGCACAAGAAACCTATTCTTTTTTTTTTTTCGAAACCTAACCTTTATTTATTTTTTTTACCCATGTCCCTTTAGGGGCTCCGTAAATATCATCTGCTCACCATCCTGAAAAAAAACGCTTTAGCTTAAGTTTCAAAAAAAATTCTCTCCAATCTGGTTGACTTTCCACTTTACAGGCTACAGTTAGACTCTATAGCATGTTTTTCAGGCCATGGAAATTTGTTCAGCCAGGCAGGTTTATGATGAGGCAGAAATCTGGTGGAAGGCTGAATAAAAATGTAAAAGAAACACTTCCAAAAATCTGTGGTCTCTATTAAGTATCATGCATCTGTGCCTCAGGCTTGTGTCATTAAAAAAACAGAGATGTGACAGTAACTTCGACATCGATTCTCTGGACACAAATCTGGCTCTCCGGGGCTGAGAGGTTCGCACCATGATCTCGTAGAAGCCTCTAAGGCTAGCCTCAGGTAACAAGCATGCAGTGAGGAGTTCCGCACCCAGAGAAAATGTGAATCATGAAAGAAGAGTAGAACGGCTTGAGATGCTACCGTATAGAACTCGAATTACGCTGATGGTGAAATTCTACAGTAAGTTTTAGGAAATTTTCATCAAAAACAAATTTTCAATGAAACAACAGGAAAAACCTCACGGTTCAATTTGCCTCATTTAAATAAAAAAATGAAAACATTTCACTCATCAGTGTGAAGATTTTTCAGTCATGGCTTTTCTGGATTTTATAATAGTTGATGAACTTCTGATGGTTTCTGGATGCTGAGAATTCCACTCTAAAAACAGCCTGGTTAAATACGCAGCTAGCTACGAACACAGAAGATATAATAGTTTTAAATATCTAATTTATTTACTCATAAGCAAAATATTCATAGAGAAAGCATGGGGCGGTGTACATCCTGCGCTGATGGGCCTGTACAGTACTTATTATTATTATTATTATTACTTGTTGCAGTTTCCATTTCTGACCACTAGGAGTAATATTAACTATTCATTCATTCATTCATTTTCTGAACCGCTTAATCCTAATTAGGGTGGCGGGGAGGCTGGCGCCCATCTCAGCCG
>JBCNYH010000026.1:3140612-3150927 GCA_039654325.1 Tandanus tandanus
TGGCTTGTGGCAACCCCAGAACAACATGGCTTTGTGTGTGTGTGTGAGAGAGAGAGAGAGAGAGAGAGAGAGAGAGAGAGGGGTGGGTGTATATGAGAGGGAGAGAGAGAGACATGTGAGGGAGAGAGATAGACAGGAGTATGAGAGAGAATGGAGCGTATATGAGAGGCGGAGAGAGGATGTTACAGATAGAGAGTAGCGTGTGAGAGCGAGAGGAGCATATATGAGAGGAGAGAGGGAGAGAGAGGAGCATAATGAGAGAAATGTATATGAGAGAGAGAGAGAGAGAGAACTCATCCGTCACACCATTACTGATCTTTCACAAAATGCCCATATATTTTACGGAGGAAAACTCTGGCATTATTATTTTTTTGTGGAGGGAGTTGAAGTAATGGTGGTAGGTGAAATTGCACACGCTTAGCAAACGTCATGTTGTGTCACCAGCTGCCACCTAATAGACCCTGTCACCAGTGATTGATTCCCCAACCCTCACCGCCATGGCAGCCTCATTTTTATTCAACTGGATGTGTGTGTCAAAAAGGATTTTCAGAAATTGGTGCAAGAGGTAGTGATTCAACCCAACCAACACACCCGTCCCAGTTCCTCCTCCATCATCTGATAAATAATTTCAACTTCATATCAGATCTCTTTTTAACCCATTTATTCTGTTTCTCGTGCTTCTGCAGGATTGACTATTTCACAGCGATGCTGGGTTTTGGTGTTGCAGGTCGACATTAATAAAGATTTTGCCGGCTTTGGCATCTCTGGAAGTTATCACACTTGACTTGCGCTACAGGCAAAAATCTACTGAATTTTTAAAGTGATAGTAATCGATTCAACACCATGCAGTCATCCAGCACACAATCCTGCAGCTTGTTTTTTTTTTTATCAGTTTTACACAAATTTGTCCAACTCTTAATATCATCCCTGAGGGTTGCCAGGTTTTTACTAAATCACCCCCAAAATTCAATCATTGAAATTTTTTTCTTCTTTTTGTTTTCTTCTCCGCCTTTGTTTGAAGAAACAAGGTCACTGTGATGTGCAGACGTTTCTAACAAAGAGATAATGAACAATGAGCAGGTCATTATTGGAGGAAAAAAGACCAGATCGCTGATTATTATCCTACTTATTACTCAGCTACGTACTAAAGAAATCAATAATTTGACACAAACTCTGGCTTTAGAGAAACGTGTATTGCTTCTGCTAATGGCACCAACCTTAACAATATACCAAGCAAAGGACTTTCATTTAGAAATAATCTTGAATTATTTCCAGGCGTAGCATAATTCCTGTCCCAATGGACCTCTAGCGATTAGCACTTGCTGCAGTACCCATTTTTGACCACTAGGCAGAATAATATGTTGCACACCATAAAGATGTTATGATATAGATGTCCTGCCTTCCCTTCCACTACCTGAGTCCCTCTTTCATTGGTAGCACCTGTCTTGTTAGTTGAATAATACATTTAACGAGTTCCTGTTCTATCAAAAGTCTGATTTTGGCTTTTGCTCCACGAACTTTTGTTTGCCTACCTGAGTTAGATTGTGTGTTTTTGTTATTCTGTATGAGCCTGTATTTTTGGGTTTCAGTTTCGTTATTAATAATATGCATATATTTTTTATTGCTGCCCATCATTATGCAAGTCAGCAATACATAACAGCCAATCAGCATCGACTCAGCGACACGGCAGCCTTATTGGATTTCCTGTGGTGGGCACGCGCGGACACCGGACAACAAGACAAGCCATATTCGCCACTTGAGAGCTTTGCTAATAATATACAAAAATTATCCTCTCTATAATTCCCCTTTCACTCTCCAAAGCTTCAAAATAACAGATCTGGGTGGATGTGGATTATTTTTTAATCCAGCTCAACTTGGCTTAAAAGTGTGACCCTGGCGAACCTGCCATTACCTGTCCTGTCCTGTCCATGGGTATGTCTCTTTCACTGAAAATGTTCAGCATGGGGCAGCGTGATTCCTGTCCCATTGGGCCTCCATTGAGTAACACTTGTTGCAGTTCCAATGTTTTACCACTAGGTGCAATAATAACTCTGTGGAGATAAATAGTGCACTAAATATCGCTGTTGACCACCGCAAAGATGCTAATACTTCCTCAACAGAATTAAAAATATATAGTTGGAAATAAAGACTTTATAAAGATTAACCTTTATACGTACAGCCCGACTCATCCATGATGTCAACTGTTACAGAATATAAGTGTTTTCAGATTTAATAAACACTGACACATGTGACAGACGAAAGACGATAAGCAACTCCTCTGAGAATGACCGTGCTCATTTACTTCATGGGTAATGGGTTGAGGCTGCTGGGAAGTTTTATCTGCACATAGACACCTGGCTCCATGAATCCTTTGATAAGATGACAAGTAAACCAGTGACGGTAGAGGTCTGAGAAACCTCGGCAGCACGGAATCAAGTTCCCTCTCTGTTCTGTATTTATAAGCACAAGTCACAGTCATCATAATGCATTCATCCATTCATCCATCCATTCATTCAACACACCTACACACACACCAACCACCACCATTCACACACACACACACACACACTCGCACCTAGGGGAAATTTGGAACAGCTAATTAGCCTACTGTGTGTGTCTTTGGACTGTGGGAGGAAACCAGGATGCATGGAGAGAACATGCAAACTCCACACTTCCAGGAATATTACAGTCACCCGGAAGATGAAGAGACAGCTTTTCTTTTACAGCTGACTGTCACCAGGCTCGTCATGAGGTGCTGCGCTTTAAACCGCCTTCCTGTGATCTATCTTTCTGCTGTTTTTGCAGATGATTTTAATAGAACAGCTGCAGCGCCTCGGGCCGAAGATACACACTTGCTCAGAGTTTAGCCAGAGGCGTTCCGCAACGCTTACATTCAGAATGACGATGCTAGCTTCTTTCATGGGGAGATTATTTTTGGTCTGAAATGCAGAAAACGATGACTCTGTCATTATTCAGTGTAGGTGTCACTTCTACTGGAGGTAATACTGCATTCAAATAAAATCATCGCATCATGTTTTAATGCAGTATGATTCACTGAAGTGGCTTTTTGTTTACCGACATACTCACTAATTTTACACCGGACAGGAAAAAACACCACATCCATTATTCTTTAAGATTTAACCATGTGGCCTTGTTATCCTGAATCCTCAGTTTACAAACACTGATTGCACTTTATACACTCAAGCCATTTATATATCTATCTATCTGTCTATTTATTTATCTAACTATTTATTTTTGCCATCACATGTTTTGAATTCTTCCTGACTGGAAACACTGCTAAAGAAGATTTATGCTGTACTGTGCACTGCATGCCTGTAACCGAATCCCAGATCAAACAGGTTATATAAACTTTATATTAGATTTGGAAAAGGGAAGAAGGATTTCGCAGGAAAGGGGCGTTAACCCCCATCATGATGTATCAGGTACGTCCCACTGGATAAAGAATCTCAGGTGGATCCTCGGGAGAATTTGGGAGAAGACACCACTGGATCAGAACATCTGGGGATCCCCTTGAAGAAGCTGGAGTCTGTGGCCTGGGAAAGGGGGAGTCTGGACTGACCTTCTCCATCTGTTGGTGCCGCAAACCCCCACCATGAAAAGCAGACAGGAAATTAATTCATTACTGGAAAATATCCATTCATTCATTTGCTGAACCGTTTAATCATACTGAGGTCGCGGTGAGGCTGAAGCGTAGACGGGGTATACCCTGAACAGCTCGCCAGTCCATCGCAGGGCCAATTTGGAACCACCGATTAACCTAATGTGCTACCAAATATGTCCCTTACATTTTTTATTTTTTTTTTTTATTGGTTTGTTTAGCCGGAACAGCAGTAAACTCTGCAGGGGTGGTGGTCCTTGAGAACTCTTCCAGATGATAACCAGGTTGGAGACAAAACAACCATAACAAGAACACTTCACACTATTTCACAAATAACTGTATTCCAGCCTTGTGGCTTTTGAAGTTTCGAGTCTAAATCTGATGGAAGGTGAGGTTGGGTTCTCGTGGAAACCTAAAGTTGGCACTGACTGTCTGAGAATTCCAAGGTCAGAGATCCTCGGGTGAAATCAGAACCTTTTGTCTCCAAGCACGATTTCACTGAGATTGGAACCATCGCTCAATGCTGTCCACGGGCAGGAACGGTCCTCTGTAATTCCATGGTTTGTTCTCAGTGGAGGGGACAGGAAGTTCAGAGAAGCGGTGAAGGTAACAGAGAGGAAGTGAAGTATCTGTAAGTCGGGATGATTTATTCCCGCGACATCCAGTAGCACAGTAATACATTAACATCCAACATCCGACGGGTCCTCTACAAAATCCGATTCTGATTCAGGCGATGACTTTTTCTGGAGTTTACAGATATCACTGTGACTGTTGTTCAGTGATGTCATATATATATAAACCATGTGACTTCTGTAACGCCTGTCATTCTGCTAATGCGAGTTAGCGTTCATAATTCATTTGAGAAAACAAGGAATTTAGCCATTTATTTTCCACTCTACAGAATGTTGTAGTTCACACTCTGAGTTCCAGGATTTAATAATCCTTGATTTATTTTGGTTTGTGTGTATTACACCGGGGGTTCTCAGACGGGTTCTTTTCACAGCCGGAGGCTCCGGTAAGACTTCATCAGTCCAGATTGTTTATGCACATAATCTAACTATTTAAATATTAGATGTGTACATATTGGATAAATGTGTACAATATTTCTGTTCTGTATTAAAAGTGTTAATGTTTTTAATTCTGAATTTCCAGCAGGGCACACTATATTTAAACTGCCGTTATTTCACAACAGAAGAACCGTTAAACAGTACAATGCTCTTCTCGGTGATGATGCAAGAGAGGAGACACAGTGGTGTAGAGGTTAGGACATCCAACCCACAGCAAGAAGGTCCTGGGTTTGAGTCCCGGGCTCAGTGAGGGAGTTTCTGTGTAGAGTTTGCATGTTCTCCCTGTGCTTGCGTGGGTTTCCTCCGGGGACTCCGGTTTTCTCTCACAGTCCAAAGACATACACATTAAGCTTACTGGCTGTTCTGAATGCCCCTAGGTGTGAGTCTGAGTGTGAATGGTTTTGTGTGTGTGTGTGTGTGTGTGTGTGTGTGTGTGTTACCCTACAATGGTCTGGTGAGCTGTTCAGGATCTACCCCAGTTGTGGCTGAGAGAGGCTCCACCCTCCCCACGACCTTAGTAGGAGTAAGCGGTTCAGAAAAAAAATGATTAAGTTTGTTAGAAAATGTTTGGCAGAATTAGTATTACTGAGTGGGTTTTGTTGTTGTTGTTGTTGTTGTTGTTGTTTTAGACTGATGGGTTTCTTAGTGTGTGACGCAGTGAAGTGGTACCAGGATGTTCAGGATTTATTGACTGAGGCTCCCGAGCACTTCTGTAAGTCGTTATGGATTAGCGTGTCCGCCAACCTGCTGTACATGTAAAATAAACTCCAGGTTGAGGAACGTTCAGACCCTTCCTACTCCTGAGTGTTCTTTTCCCCTCAGTGTTGGAGGTGTAGCTGTCAGCTTCATATTTAAATCGTAAACAAGTACAGCGTGACACCAGTGACATTGACTAGGCATCTAGTTCCTTTTATTCATTTATTTCTCTCCAATTTCCTAAAAATATGTTTCACACATGAAGGACACTAAAAAAGATCAAATCATCTAATCAAAATGTAATCACTACTTTTGATGATGATGATGATGATATAAAGCTGTAGTCTCCAGTCGTTATATCTTCACCTGACGTGTCACTGAGGAATCAAATACAAGTTACCAGGGCTCACCAACGAGGAGGTCGACAACGTGCCGTTAACAAGTTCAAGAGACTGCTCATCATGTCTTCAGCGATTGCCCCGTCCTCTGCCATCCTGAAGATATCAACCTCATCCTCTCCAACCCCACCACCATAACCCTGCTACAACTAGTCAGGGTCGTTTAGCTTGGATGTCTCACGCAAGATGATGGTGAAGACTTAACTACTCATTCTTGACAGAAACACAACCCGATAACATTCACCGTTGGAGGTGTTAAAAACAAAACAAGCCACGCCCACATTAATTCTGAAAATCTGAACTGTGGTACTGATGGGAATATGTGGAGCGCTACATGCATACAGATGGTGGAATTGCATCACATCGCAGGCTCACATTACAGTGAACACGCACCTCAGGATTGTGAAAAGCATGATCATCAGAGTAATAATCTGAAACGCACCACTTCACGTGATAAACTGGTTTTCTGTTCCAACGTGTCGGAATATTCCAGATGCTTTCCTCCCATGTAGAAAGAAACATTGCATTAAATTTTATTATGGTGCTGTCGACATGCTAGTACAGTGGTCAGTACTGTTGTCTCACAGGAAGAAAGTTCTGGGTTCAAACCTGATGGATGACCGGAACCTGTGTGGTGGCGTTTGTATGTTTCTCCCTGTGCTTGCGTGGGTTTCTTCTGGGTATTCTGGTTTCCTCCCACAGTTTAAAGACATGCACATGAGTTCTGCCCATTTCGACCTCTTCTGGGTGTAACCCCACCTCTCACCTGAAGTCAAGTGGCATTGGCTCCAACTTCCCTGTGACATGGATGGATGGTTGACTGGTTTCGGTACAATTTCAGCTTGTGACCAGTATTTAACCTTGGAAAAATCAGAACTGCATAAACTGGAAGCCATTCTGTACTTTATGGTAAATTTCCCTCAAGCTGTTTCCAACAAATTCTCCTGATTGAGAGAAACACGTTGTTTTCTGTCCGGTCTCTGGCACTCAGCAGCTCAATGGAAGCCCAGAGTGTGATTGTTTGCTTCACTGCTGTTGTTGTACTGTCTCACAAGCTGCTTTATGTGCCTTTCTCTCTGTGTAGCCAGCTCAGCTAGTCAAAAGAAAATACCCAGGAGGAGGAAATAAGCAAAAAAATAAAAAATCAATGCCAGAACTGTTGGCGTTCAAGCCCAGATATCCAGGTCCTCCCATTCTGATGAATCGTTCTTTTCCTCTGCCTTTGTCTCTTTTTGAGAAAAGAATGTAAACAGCAAGACTTAAAGGAAATAATTTTAAACATTTTAAAAATCGCATCACTCCCATTGGTCTATTCGGGACAGCAGCTTTTCCTGAGTCATGAGTTTTGACTTTATTTTTATTTGCTGGCTCACAGTGGGGTGGGGTGGGGGTGGGGGGGGGGGGGAAGGCAAACACACATCTATGAGCTGAATTTTTATAAACACTTTCCTGCATTAGCATAACCATTTACATAGTTTGTTGCTCCGTTTCCCAGCAGGATTCCTTAAGGACATAATAAACGGCTGTTATTGAATGAATTCAGCGCAGTCTTGATGTGTGTTAAACTTTATTGCTTCTGCTAGTTCTTTAAATTCTCTGAATTATTGTAGAAATATAATGAGATTTTTGTAACGTCCGACTGTGAACATTCAGCCTTTACTGCAGAAACTCCTTTACATATCTGGAATTCAGCCGACTCTGTGCGAGGGCGGGGTACACCCTGAACAGCTCGCCAGTCCATCGCAGGGCCCACACACGCAACCATTCACACTCACACCTAGGGGCAATTTGGAACAGCCAATTAGCCTACTGAGCATGTATTCGGACTGTAGGAGGAAACCGGAGAACCTGGAGGAAACCCAGACATGCACGGGGCGAACATGCAAAGTCCACACAAGAACGTCCTCGCAGAGTCCAGGACTCGAACCCAGAAGCTTCTTGCTGTGAGCTGGACACGCTAACCACTACACCACGGTGCCGCCGCAGTGCTGGAGGTTTTATATATATATTTAATACACTGGACTGTTTGGATGTTAATCTCACTCACTGGTTAAGGTGAGCAAAAACACACTGAAAGTACCGACTGACAAAAGCTTGGAGAAACGAGCTGCTCCCGTCGCTAAGATGTAAATAAATACGTTCATTTGTTCCTCCAAACACAGAACTCTCCAGAACCTCAGGGTGAAGTCCGTCTGCAGCAGATTTCTCCCGAATGTTTCCTAGCAGCACAAGATCTTTTCTCTCTGGTCTGGAAAACAGTTCAGAATTACTGCAAGTGGTAAAATTAAATCAATAAACTTTCACCAGCCAATTTATTTATTCATGCAATTATCCAGCGCTGCAATGCGAAATACCATCCACATAAAGGTCAAAAGCTTCAGGTAACGTTCACCTCCAGGATCAAAACCAAGGAAAAGTCTCCGCTGTATCATTATTTCAGAAACTGCTGATCTCCTCCTGTACAACACCTCACCACCTCACCTACAGCACAGCACACTGCAAAAAGTGCAAATCACAATAAATCAAGTTCTGCATTATTTTCATAAATTTTTTTATATTTTAATAAAGGAGGATTTAAGGGGAATAAACAAATACGATAAAGCTCCTGTCACATACATCACGCAAAAGGTATACAACACGTTCATCTTCTTCTTCCTCCGCTTAATCTGGGGGCGGGTCGTGGGGGCAGCAGGCTAAGCAGTGACATCCAGACGTCCCTCTCCCCAGCCACTTACTCCAGCCCTTCCGTGGGGAGACCGAGGCGTTCCCAGACCAGATGGACACGAAGTCCCTCCAGCGTGTTCTGTGTCGACCCCGGGTTCTCTTCCCGGTCGGACATGCCCGAAACATCACACCGGGGAGGCGTTCAGGAGGCATTCTAATCAGATGCCCGAACCACCTCGACGGGCTCTTCTCAACGTGGAGGAGCAGCGGTTCTACTCCGAACTTCTCACCCTATCTCTAAGGGAGAACCCCCCGCCACCCTGCGAAGGAAGCTCATTTCAGCCGCTTGGATTTGCGATCTTATATACAACACGTTCAAGGCAAAAAATTGGACAAATTCCTAGGACAGGTGTTGGTGTGTCAACCAAAACTCACCTGTAGTGCGACAGAAAATGCCACCATAGACCCTCGTAGACACAGTCCAAAGACATGCACATTAGGCAGATTGGCTGTTCCAAATGCCCCTAGGTGTGGGCCCCACCTTCACCCAGTCTCTGGATGATATAGGCTCCGCCTCACTGCAGTACTAGTAGGGCCAAGTGGTTGGATGAATGAGTGAGAGGGTGAGAGAGAGTAAAGGTAATTCCTGATGTCAGGTTCATTTACTAGATCTGTTACATCATACGAGAACATGCAAACTCCACACAGAAACGCCCTGGACCCGGGAATCGAACCCAGGACCTTCTTGCTGTGAGGTGGACGTGTGTGGAGGCAGAACCAGTAAGAGAAAAATGAAGATTTGAATGATATCACCTGCGAGTGTCCAGGTGTGGTGAGAGTCGGGAATATCTGGAAATTTTGTCATTTCGAGAACTCATATTACATTATAGTGAGAATCTTCCATCGACACACACACACACACACACACACACACACCCAACAAAACGGCTAAGTGGCGATTCAGAAACACCTCACTTTCAGAAATCTTATCATTTCTCTCCTAATCTTTCTCTCCAGTCATTCATAAAGAAAGTTAGAATAAAACAAACTGAAACGTTCGGTGTCCAATTTCACTGTCTTTCAAACCGCCGCCTGATGTGTGGAACTGAGAGAGAAAAGGAGTATTGTTATGTGAAGCAGGTGATTACCCCATCCAGTGGTGTTCTGCCCAGAGGTGAATCGCTGCAGGGGGATCCATTATACGCCTCCGCTGCATTTCAAAGCCAAAGGAGAAGGTGGCAGCTGATGGTTCCATCGCTCAGGATAATTTGTCTCCTCCGTGATGCTAATGCTGCCAGATCTTTCTGTATACAGCCCCTAATTTTCCATCCTGCAATTTAGAGAAATTCTCTTCACTCCTGATAATTAGATGCATCTCCACTTCACAAGACAAATGTTTCCTTTTAACTCTTTCATACATGATGTCCACACTAACGGAGGGATTTTTTTTACCTTCAGTTACTTCCAAATTACTGCGATTTAACATTCTATCTGCAGAATTTTTACCTCCACCATGGCTATGTTTTACCTCCAGTTTATGTGAATGTGTGTTAACAGAGGATTACACAAAAAGTTTTCATGAAATTTCTATAAGGGGCGGGGCTTCGGACAAGGAAGACTTCGTTAGATTTTGGAGATGATTCGTAACAAATTCTGGATCCAGGAATTTTTTGAGGGATTCTTTAACATTGTGAGAGATGATGTTTTTTGACATTTGGGTCATATGGGGGGATTCCTGGACTTGGTAGAGGTTTGCGCTCTCCCTGTGCTCTTTTTTTTTTTTTTTTTTTTTTTTTTCCATAAAAACCTTTCAGCTTTTTTTCCCCCTCTTCTTCTTCTCCCCCCTTTCCCCCTCCCCCCAAACCCACCCC
>JBCNYH010000026.1:3166883-3201962 GCA_039654325.1 Tandanus tandanus
CGAGTTCTGTGGGGTCTGATGGTGATCCAATCATAGTTGATAATTCTGGAAGATTATTAATAAAACTCTGCGCAGTACCTGTGTACCTTGACCTACAACTGGCCATATAGTGTAGCTTATAACAAATACAATAAAATGGACTGGAATATTAATTATAAACACCTCAAAACACCTTATTCTTATTTATTTTATGTTTTGTTTTTTTAAAGTTAAATGAATGTTGATAATTGGCTACTCGTCACACTCGTTTTCATGCTATTTATCATTAAGACTGTCCACAGCATTGTCCTGTTCATCATATGGCAGCAATGCTCTCTGGACTGGACCCAGTTAGCTGTCCTGGAATCACTTTTCAGACATTCCTATCCAGGTCAGACCCATACTTTCATACCAAATTAAACTTTTGGGACAACCCAGTTCACAAAACACAAGACCCATTTTAGTCAAGGGCAAGACAGGATAGTCGTCTCTATAACCACGAGGCCGGTGCTGTCTCGCACCAGGTCTGAGGCGTGGAGCTGTTACATTGATCATCGATCTTTAATTGTGTCGGGTGAAAAGACGGGAAATGAAACAGAAAGTCTGAATAAGTTGTCTGGAATTAAATAAATCGAGGTTCCTGGCTTTTCCGTCTGGGATGATTTTGTCAAGCATAGCCATGAAGATGATGAGAGAAAGAGTCCTGTTGAAATGTCACTTCTGATCACACACACGCTACCATTCCCACTCGCACTCACACCTAGGGGCAATTAGGAACAGCCAATTAGCCTAATGTGCATGTATTTGGACTGTGGGAGGAAACCGGAGTACCCGTAGGAAACCCACACAAGCACAGGGAGAACATGCAAACTCCACACAGAAACATGAGGGAGTTGCTAACTTCCCAGCGAGCATGTGGAGAGCATGCAGACTCATTTACATTGATGGCATTTGTCAGATGCTTTTACATATATATACATATATACGTTCTGCGATGGCCAGTCGAGCTGTCCAGGGTGTACTCTCCATCGCCCAGGGTCGGCTGAGATGGACCCAAGGCCTTCTTGCTGTGAGCCAGACGTGCTAAACAATATGCCACCGTGCCGCCCAGCTTAAAACACAAATACGCTAAAATTCTGAAAATTTCCTCCGAGTCTTTCAGAAAGCACATGGACGAAATATCCAGACGAGTCGACTGACATGAACCTTTTTTTTTTTTTTTGGTTTGTTTTCTGAGCAACACCTCTGATCTGGAACACGTCATGTTTGGGACTGACTCTTACCTCTGGGAATATTGATTTATTCCAGGAAGCACTTCAACCATGGATTTTTAATTAAAGGCCTAAAATACAATGGCGTGTTGCCCCCAAAGCTCGCTGGCCTTTCTTCAGCCGTATCGAAATGATCACAGTGTTGCTATACCCTCATTAGCATATTAATGAGAAATCCGGGCCAGGCTGTGATGTACATTTATAACCCAATTTAGCAGAAAGGAAATATATATTTTTAAAAAGAATCAGAAAATTGGCTTTGAGTGGAAATGCCACATCTGTCACATCTGTCTGAGACTAAGTTGTCTAATTAGAAGCTTGTTTGGATGCAACGTCTGAAGCCTATTTTCTGGCTTTTGGATTCAGAATGTTATTAACATACCCAATCATGAACAATGAATCATAAGAGTCAGTCGTAATGAGGGAGAAACAGAGTTCGGTCATACTTAAGTAGTCCTCTCTAAAGGCTTAGCCGTGTAATTGAAACGTAAGTCGGAGCGCGTGAGTGTAGCGCGAGTGAGATGGAACGCCTCATGAGGAAAACTCGCAGGTTCAGGACACGTTATGACATAATGATTTAAAAGAAATCGCAGACTTGCGTGAAATAATGTTTCTACTGAGTCGTCAGAGCAGTACACAGCATCGATTATTCTCTGCAGATGGTGGCTAGTGTTGTTTAGTTGGGGGGTTTTCAGCTCCACCCAAAATGGTGTTTGGTGGTGGAATTATCATCGCCAGCATTTGTTTGCCAGTTAATCCTGACCAGTGCACAGATTTTCACCACACTTGGTGGGGACACTAGCAAAGAGCGCTTATAACTTTGAATCAAGTCCTGGTGGACATGCCGTTACTATGGAATACTGATAGGAAACCATATATGGACCTTCAAATGAGACAATTGCCTTTGAACTTGGGTGACCTTGAAAGGTCAAACCCCAGCCATCTAGTAAAACCTTCACACGAGAGACCTTTTTTTTCACTAATTTGGTCACGTCCACGTACTATAGAACATGGTAATATGTGCAGATGGGTAATTAAAACCAGAACCATATAGGGCTGGGATGACCGTGGCTATTCTGGCAGACCCTGGAGTCTGTCGGTTGTAAAAGATGGGAGAAGGAAATTTGCAAATGAAGACACAGTAGCTGGTTGAATTAAACAATAGTGCAGTTGAATTGATCTGGCGCTTGACCCGTGGCAGTGTGTAACACATTCCTGGCTCTAAACGTGGTATTCTAACAGAGGTACCTGGAACACTTGGGGGGGATAATGCCAGTTGACCCCCGAAACCAAAAATCTTTTACTATTGTGTACCGTGAAGTAATTCGACCCATGAGAGACTTGATATTGCATCACTTCACTCTTTATGATGATGTCACGATTCCACCAAGTTCCCCCGAGATCATCACGATTCGATCTCATGACCATTACAACCATTCACACTCACTCCTAGAGGCAATTGGAAACAGCCAGTTAGCCTAATGTACATGTCTTTGGACTGTCGGAGGAAACCGGAGTACCAAGAGGAAACCCATGCAAGCAGAGGGAGAACATGCAAACTACACACAAACACCCACGCCGAGCCCGGAACTCGAACACATGACCTTCTTGCTGTGAGACGGGTGTGCTATCCACTACGTCACCGTGCCGCCTATAAAACAATTATTCACCTTTTGTTATTGTTATTATTGTTATTATTATTATTATTGTTATTACTGTTATTACTGTTGTTGTTGTAATTGTTATTGTTGTTGTTGTTGTTGTTGTTGTTATTATTATTGTTATTATGCCGTAGTTTATGAAGGGTGTTTTTTATTGTTGCATATGGAATGCGTGCTGGTCGGTTGTGTATAAATACTGTATCTTGTCACAGTGATTGTTTTTATATATAACACACCTAGATGTTCGGTGGTGGTTGTGTTGCTTTACCGCTGCTGTTTCTCTCTCTCTCTCTCTCTCTCTCCAACAAGCGTCACTCTGGATAGATGAACGCAGCTCTGTAGTGTCCCTCAAGGCAACTCCATCTAACCCTCCAAATAACAGTCACCTCCTGCAGATGATTGGATCCGTATTCTTTAATTGCTTTATTTTCCCCCAACTGCCGTCTGGTTTTTTTTGTTTTGTTTTGTTTTTTGTTGGTTTTTTTGGAGCTGATCATTCCAATAAAAGCTCTGATGGCCTTTCTGGTTCCTTCGCCACCTCCACAGGAACTGTACAGTATAAGAACAATGTTCTGGCTGGCGGGGGTCGTTCCTTTCCCCCCTGTTATTATTTCTGCCTGATAGCATCGGCACGGCAGTAACAGAGGAGCTGGAACACTTTGTCAAATCTGAGTGTTTCTGTGGAAGAGATAAAACAAAAGGTCTTCCCATGTTGTTTACCGAGTACAAAGAGTTCCGACTTCCTGTGTCTTAAAAGCAGCGCCCTTTTCTTCAACCTAGATAAGAATGTTTTATCTTCCAAAGTGTGATTTGAAGCTAAAACCTTTTATAACTTTTTTTTTTTTTTTTTTTTTAAGCATTATTCATTTTATTAGATTTTCAAACTGATCTTAGAGACTGGAGCACAGCATTTAACATTTACTCCACAAAATCCAGTCATATATACACTGATAGCCCACGAGACGCGCTGGTATGAGCTGGCTATCTGTTGTATATGACAAGAGGGAGAGGAATAACTGTTTTATTCTTATCACACTGTACTGGGAGAACTAAAGCACTTTTATTGTTTTATCAAAAAATTTTAACAAATAAAAATTTGGATGACCGGCGGTTCCAAATCGCCCCTAGGCGTGAGCGAGTGGGTGTGTGTGTGTGTGTTGGCCCTGCAATGGTCTGGCGAGCTGGTTCAGGGTGTACCCCGACTTTGCCCAGCGACGGCTGTGATAGGCTCCAGCCTCCCCACGACCCCAGTAGGTATTCGTTGATACTCCATACGTAATATGTGACATGAAAGGAAAAGGAGTCGGTCGGTAATTATATTGTATGTATCTGTTTGTCTGTAAATATAAATCCTGGACACGTTCTGTTGATGTAAACATTCAACCTGTAATGATCCTCCTGTTGAAACGCCTCCGATTTCCTCCACAACTCCACGAGCGAATATCAGGCGTGAATAAGGAGATTCTTGTTTAAAGATTCAGCGTACCGTACTTTCTGCTGAATTTGATTATGAAGACGGGGTGCCGTCTGGGCCGATCGTTTCACCAAGCCAGGAGATGCTAAAAATGGACCTGCCAGTCAATGCTCCAAATGACAGGATTGGGAATGCCACCAGATTGAGCAGACGTCTTCGCTAACAAGCCTCCGATGAAGCTTGGCAGCTGTTCTAAACAGCCATACCGGCCCGACATCACGCAGCTTGACATGATGCTGCCAGTTTTTTTACTCCATATCCAGCTTTCATTGTAACTGAAGATGTTTTTTATTCATTATTTCATTTTCTAAGCCGCTTAATCCTAATTAGGGTCGCACCCATCTCCAAATAGGTCAATTCAAGGTCATCCGATTTATATTTCTAACCCCTAGAGCCCGACTTCATACCCTAATTTCCTTTTTCGTTCATACAACTTCACCCCCAGAATCTGGATGGTAGCATTCATGTAGTTAGCAAGCTAATTAATTAGCATTAGCAGACTGTGGGTAACATGGTGGTGTAGAGGTTACCACGTCTGCCTCACAGCAAGAAGGTCCTGGGTTCAAGTCCCGGGCTCAGATAAGGTGTTTGTGTGTGGAGTTTGCAAGTTCTTGTCCCGTGCTTATGTGGGTTTCCTCTGGGTACTCTGGTTTCCTCCCACAGTCCAAAGACAGACAGATTAGGCTAATTGAATGTTCCAAACTGCCCCTAGGTGTTAATGTTGAATGGTGTGTGTGTGTGTTGCCCTGTGAGCTGTTCAGAGTGGGCCGTGCTTTCGCCCAGAGTTGGCTGAGATAGGCTCCGTCCTCGCGACCCCAGTAGGATTAAGAGATTCACTTAATGAATGATTTACGTGAGGTTGACCGTTCAGCCAGCTCGAAATGTTTTACAGATTGCGTTTACGTACCTGCCCCGAAGGAATGTAACTAATTCTGCTTCAGCTTCATCTCCTTCAGTAGTAATAAATGACTCAATCTTGGTTTCGGTGCCTTTCTTTCACTAAATCACTGCATGGTTTTTTTTATGCTCACAGGAGAATTATCAGGCTGCTCTGAGCTCTTACTGATTAAAGCCGCATTTTTCTTTCTGAACAGAGCGAGATGTGGAGAGCGACGAGGCGTTGGCGAGAAAATGTTTAGAAAATTATCAACAGAAAGTGTACAAGTCATTGTGTTTTGTATATTTATATTTATGGCATTTGCCGTTATCCAGAGTGACTTACATTTATCACTTTCATACATCTGAGCACTTGAGGGTTAAGGGCCTTGCTCAAGGGCCCAACAGTGGCAGCTTGGTGATACTGGGGCTCGAACCCCCGACCTTCAGATCAGTAACCCAGCACCCTACCCACTGAGCACCTCTGTATAGGACTGTAAAAGTTATTGTACTTTGAACCCCTCACGGCTTTATTTCAGCATCATGTTAGATGTTTGCTCAGATGTGTTTTCATGTCCATGGGCAGTTCAGTGCCGCAGGAAACCGCATCAGGATCCTGCAAAATAAACATCCTCTCCTACTTAACAGCGCTGAGTAAACCCTCTGACCAGACGTCTACATCTGTCGCTCTCTACTGCAGCACTATGCGCTAATATTAGTTCCTTTTATGAATCCAGTTTGTTGTGGGGGTTTTTTTTTCTAGTTTCGTATACTCACGATGAAACCACTGCTGCGCCGAGCTGCCGTACAGTACAGCTGTTTTGACAGATGTTTGCTTAGTTGAAGTCAATGAGAAAGTGTTTCCCAATTTAGCACGAATGTTATAACGAAAGTTATTTAATTAGGAGAAGTTCTCGTGCCACAGCACAGGTTGCATCGATCTGAGATCATATCGCCGCTTCAGGGATGACGTGTGACATGATCAGACGTTTGGCCGACCCAGATCTATGCGGATCGATTAGCCTGTCCGTCTGCACCGGACATACCTTATAAGGAAGTCGTTAATAATCAGTTTCGCCATCAGTGTGAAGACTGATGTTCCGTATTAAGCCGACGCTACATCTGCAATTAATTGAATGAATTTCAGGGTTTTAACAGCAGTCAGAAATGTGCATTTGTACCATGATGAAACTTCACAGAGCGTTTTTAATTTTGTTATAAAACACTGAGGTCACCATTCATTCTCACCTCATTAAGTCTTGAATTTTATAACCAGTGTCTCAAAAAGTGAATTCTCTCTCCTGTTAAAAGCGCTGACTTTGTGGTAATTGTTTGGTCTCAGTGGAACAAACGGAAATAGAGAGATACGAGTAGTCATTAAATTTGATCTAAATTTGATAAGTGCTTGTGTTCATTGTGAAAATGTTTATATCACTACAATAATAATAGGGTATAAGGTAGCTCCGCCCTGCAGCATGGATAATGTAGTAAGTATTCCTTATATGGTTCTGGTTTTATTTTCTCGTGTGCTCATATTACCATATCTTCAACAGTACGTAGACATGACCGAGTTAGCAAAATAACTCTCGTTTAAGGGATTTACAAGATGGGTGGGGTTTGACCTTGAAAGGTCACGCAAGGTCAGAGGTAAGTGTCTCGTCTGAAAGTCCATAAATGATTTCCTATTAGTGTTCCTGTCAGCGCTCCTTTGGAAGTGTAAGTGCTCTGTCTCCAAAACTCTGTGACATTGTTCTGACTTTCACCTTTGACCTTCACATTCTAAAATCAAATCATCTGGGGTCAGGATTTTGTTCACAGTCATCAGTTTTATAATTTTGTCTTAAGTTGCATTTTTTTAAATAATTAAATGTAAAAAAAAATTAATATTTTTCTTTTCTTTTTTTTTTTTTTTAGATGAATGAAATATTATGGTCTTTCAGTATCATAAGAGAAAACCTGGTATTATATCGTCTTTAAGGTAAACCTTTATAAATTAATATATAAATAAATCAGACAAAAACACACAAAAAAACACTCCCAAAGTTTAAGAATCGTCTGTAAAAACCTGCCCCTTCCAGGGTAAAAGTGTCCGACTGATGATCAGATGGGAATCATCTTACAGTCTGTCTTACAGTCGTAAACCTGTCTTACAGTCGTCTTATTACAACCAAACTGCAATTTAATTTTATTTACTGCAAAAAGAGTGTAAGAAAATAATATATAAAATTGTACTTATTTAGCAAAATGTAACATTAGTGTTTAGTATAAAAAATAAAAATTAAAAAATTAACATGCATGGCAACCTAGATTCAAATATGCTTTAAATTTATTATTATTAGTAGTAGTAGTAGTAATATTTATTAATATAATTATAATTTTTTTTTAAATTAATTTATATTTATTTATTTATTTATGTTTATTTTTATTTTTCAGGAACTTTAAACATAATAAATATGTTAATTTAGAAAAATTCAGAATTTGACAGTTTAATTTTGAAGTTTGAAGTTTAATTTTCTGTTTCTTCACGTACAATAAAAAGTTTCTATTTTCTACTTTAACAATTGAAGCTAAAATTTATTTGTGATGAAATGAAGTCAAGGTCATCATAAGTGATGTGGTGAAAAGTAACTTATTATTTCTCTGAAAATATTTTACTCTTCTAATCATTTTTCTCATTCTTGCTCATATACCTGACTAGCGCTAATAAATTAATCAGAAATAAAATATGCTGAATGTAATAATTTCTGTCTGGCTAAATTATGTTAGCTACTTTATGCTAATCTAATATGCTATCATGCTAACCTACCTTAGTATCGGTAAAGAAACAAGCTCACAGTGTAATAGTGAATTATTGTTAGCGAATGAATGAAACCTCAGCATGTTTTCTTGGAGTGCAGGTCTCTTAGGGAGGTAATAAGGGAGACGCTTCAGTTTATATGTTTATTCCAGCGTACTAAAACCTTTTAGTGATGCAGAGTCAGGGAACGCTCATCCTCAAACTTCCACACCATGGTGAAATGGATTATCTGTCTTCAGAAACACCGAGTTATCGACAGCGCTAACTAAAGTGTGTAGCATGAGAAGGTTAAGACTTTCTTGCTGGAAATGGAATTAAGTGAAACTGAAATTATGATTACTCCGTTTTATTAAATACAATAAATAACCAAATGGGGTCTCATAGACTGTAAGGTACCTCCACCCGGCATAAAATGGATGATGGCAACAAGCGCATTGACTAACCCGAAAAATCTGGCTAAGGCTGCAGGTTTTTATAACTTTGCCTTGTTATAATGAAATGTCTCCCCCTAGTGGGCGTCTGAGGAACAGTTTGTGCCATGGTACAGAATAGGGATTGTTTGTAATATCGGGATTTTTTAATATGACCCCATGTACGGCTCATCTTCAAAATGTAATGGTTTATTTGCTCCACCTCCCTTTAGGGAAAAAAAAACCATTTTATCAAAATCTGTGCATAACTTTTTGAGTTATATTACACACTCATTTGCTGAATCGCTTAATCCTATTGGGGTTACCTGGAAACTGAAGCCTATCTCAGCCAACCCTGAGCGAAGGCAGAGTACACCCTCACCGAGCTCGGGACTGGAACCCAGGACCTTCTTGCTGTGAGACGGACGTGCTAACCGTTACACCTATGTACCGTCGATTAAATCTATAAATGCATGAGAAATAATTCCTACACAGAGAAAGGAAGTAGAGTAACCCACGAGAATGATTTCTACTCCTGATTCGGTTCATAGACCCGTCGCTGAAACTTTGAGTTCACTGAACACTGAACTACTAATTACACAGAATGGATCTTTTAACACGTGATTACCATAACGGAAATGTGTGACTCTGAGTCTCTCGCTCTCTCTCTCTCACACACACACACACACACACACACATTTTGTTCATGTCTGTATTACTTTTAAAAAACTTCCATTTCTGTACCCAGAGCAACACACACCGCTATAAAAATCCTGATTAAAACCCATCGTCATTAGTTCAGGAGGTCAGTTTCTCACAGCACCATCGATCTTTAAAGAATCATAAGATCCCGTGATCTCAGGGTTTTTTCTTTATTCAGTTTTCTTCCTAAAGCTCCAGATCATGTTGGAGATTTCTGTTTGGTTTCCCTGCAGCACCCTCTTTTGTCAGACTCATAAAAAATGGCTCTTCGCTCCTACCTCTGATGTCAGAACTCCGTGTAGACCTTTGGCTTAAAACTCCCAGTGCAACTCTCGGAATCTCGGTGACCCGGATTTGTCATATAGGATTTATTGCGAGGATTGTATTAAAGCTACTGTGTGGAGCAGGGTGAGATCCCAAACCTCCAAACATGACAAACTACATGGCCCAGCAATGTAGATTTGTGCTCCAGTGTGGAAGGGTAAGACGGAAGATTCTAGAAACCCTGCTGTGTTGAGGAGTACCATGATATAACATTTACATTGTGTTACACTATACTGTATTTTCCAATATGTCGCAGGTATCGTGGTACATTTTTTTTTTTCTATTTTCTCCCCTAATTTATTCGTAGCCAATTCCCACTCATCAAGTGTCACCTCCCCATCACACACCACCACCGCCACCAACCAACCAACCAAGCACGTGAACCACCTGCAACATCAACCTGGATTCCAACCGGCGACCTCCAGGTTGATGGTCATATACCTTGCTGATGCACCACCCGGGACCCATTTTCTTATTTTAAATTATGGCTGATAAAGTTTTGCACAGAATCTGTAATATTTAAAAAACCTGTAATTGGTTTTATATATTTTTTCTTCAATATAACAATTTATTAGAATGATTAGAACTCCCACAGTCCTAAAGCATGCACAGTAGGCTGATTGGCTGTTCCAGTTTGCCCCTAGGTGATGGTTTGGCGAGCTGTTCAGGGTGTACCTCGCCCAGAGTCGGATGAGATGGGTGCCAGCCTCCCCGCGACCCTAATTATTATTAAGCGGCTTAGAGAATGAATGAATGAATGAATGAATATCCTGTATTCTAGCACTACCTTTTGTTCGATCGCTCCTGCGCTACCTGACGAAGCTCGGTGCGAGTGACGCAGTCGATCTTTACAGGTGCGTGAAATCATGCTTCAGTTATTTTAGCGCTTCAGGTCTCTAATCTCTGTGTTTTTGCACCTTGACACAGAACTCTCTATATTTTCTGATCAGGTTCTGAGTAACCTGCATGATGTTGCTGTTTTGTTTTTGTTTTTTTGGGTTTTTTTTGCTTGCGCTTCCATCCACTCCTCCCAATTATTTTCTAATTTCAGGCTTAAAAACACCATCGATCGTTATCTGCTGCTCCTGCTGTCCAGCACTTTCCCAGTTTGCCCCAGAGATTGCTCTTCAGTGCCCAAAGCTTTTCCTCCACAATCATCACCTCCTGATATTCACGCTGCATCGAGCACTTCGTGCTCACAAGATCCTTATAAAAAAACAAAACTTGGATGTCATCGGCGAGCGTCCTGCCGCCCCAGTGTTGGCGATGCACATCGTTTAGGTTTCGTGTTCTTTATGTTTGATTGATGAACAGAAGCTGATGTTCTGAACCATTAGAGGTGAGATGGGGGAAAAATGACGAGCAGGCTGTTTGTCTCTGGCACGCGGCGGCTGTAGTCTGTTGGAGCTGTCAGGAGACGGCAAACCTTCGATTATTTGTGGTGCAGAAAACCGGAGCTGTCCTATGGATAAGACATAAGTTCCTCACGGAGCAAATTAGAACAGCTGTGCCATGTCCTTGGGAAAGGAGGAGGAGGAGAGAAGGTTGTTCCTGCTTGCATGGTGTGTGTCATGACCACCAGCTTTAATACCATGAAGGTACCTGTACAGGACAATCTGTACCACGCTTTACCGCCGGTTCCCCTCAGATCGATCTCCTTACACTCCCAAATCACATGACCGTTTTAACCTTTTAAAGATCTTTTGGCCTTTTTTTTTTTTGCAGTCTTGTGATTTTGCCGGAATGTGTGTTTATTTTTACTTACATGGACCTCCTGCCAGTCATTTTATAGACACTCCCATTATCTTCACTCTGCCTCTATCTCAGTCTGAAATCAGCAATCTGAACAGCAATCTGAATGGGTGTGTGTGTGTGTGTGTGTGTGTGTGTGTGTGTGTTGGCCCTGCGACGGCCTGGCGAGCCCTCACCCAAAGTCGGCTGAGATGGGCGCCAGCCTCCCCGCGACCCTAATTAGGATTAAGTGGCCTAAAAAATGAATGAATGAATGAATGAAATATATATCCGCTGTACTTCAAAGCAACAAGAAACACCATAAAACAAACTAGAATTAAGAAAAAATATCCAGAATTTTTTTAAGGATTCTTTAACGTTGTGAGATTGGACTATTTTTGACATTTTGAGTCGTATAGGGTTTTGCAGGGCTTGGCGAGGGTTTGCACTCTGTGGGTGCACTTATTATTTTTTGTGATTTTGAGTGCTCTATCATCACAGAGTACAAAAAACACGTGGGTTTCAAGGCAGCGTTTTTAATGGCGGATGAACTTTTTGCTTAAAATGATGTCACTTAATAGCACAAGCGTGATCCGTGTTCTGTTTATCACTCCAGTTTAAGGCATGTTTTATAAAGTAGAATCTCGTTAATATGCGCTTCTTCTAAATGCTTTTTCACTTAATATGCGCCCACCCCTTGGACCCCAAATCTGCAACATGAGGATGACGGCGTTCTGCTTTGATCCATGGCAGCGTTCACGCCCGCACAGAAGTGCATGCACACCCGCGTAATAGCAAAAAATATATAAAATATTAGCAAACATGCTAAAATGTGATCTCACTTAATATGCGGTGAGGTTCAGGTCACAGAGCTTTAGATTTTCAGATCCTACGTGTGAATTGCCCAGGATTAGAACACGTAGCTGTTATTACTGCTTGTTCAATGTAATGTTTGGGTGGTTAACCGATTTCACCCTATTTGTGCCTACTGGGTGTAATTCATAGCGAAACGCAAAAGAAACATGCTCCTGTAGACCCGCCTCCAGCACTCAAGACAGAGAGGAAAGGCAAAAGCTCCTTGCTCATTGCTAATTCCTTATCGGATCATTAGGCCGTTGTCGGGGATTTTGGTAATGCAGATTACACTTAGTCAGAGCGACTCCGAAGGGAACAGTGCTCCTAATGACACCGGCCTCCTGGGTGCAGGCTGTATTGTCTGAATATTTGTAGCTCCTTCAGCTTGTCTGTATATGTAACGCCCTCACTTCCTGTTCCACGTCTCTCAGGACTCGTACGACCCTGCCTTTCTCCTCGCTGGCTGATTCACACGCATCACTGATATTCAGGCTCAAGACGTTTCTCTGTATTGACTTTCTTCCTGTCTTGATCTCACTAAATCTCAGAGAACAGCAAATGATGAATAAAGTAAATGGTCTGTAATATTACTGGTTATATTTTAATATGGATTAAGAAAACATAAGGGCGGCATGGCGGTGTAGTGATTAGCACGTCCGCCTCACAGCAAGATGGCCCTGGGTTCGAGTCCCGGGCCCGGCGAGGGTGTTTCTGTGTGGAGTTTGTATGTTCTCCCCATGCTTGTGTGGGTTTTCTCCGGGTACTCCGGTTTCCTCCTACAGTGCAAAGACATGCACATTGAGCTAATTGGCTCTTCCAAATCGCCCCTAGTTGTGTGTGTGTGTGTGTGTTTGTTTGTGTTGTCCCTGTGATGGACTGTCAAACTGTTCAGGATGTACCCCGCCCTCACCCAGAGTCGGCTGAGATGGGCTCCAGCCTCTCCGAGACCCTGGTGGGATTAAGTGGTTCGGCAGGTGAATGATATAATATGCTTTTGATGAGAAGTAATTCCTTCTATGAAACAGCGTATGGTATTATACGTATACAGAACTGTAGCGTTGAAATTTTCACTTGTTTAATAGAACTTTTGGGATGAACTGGAACACCGACAGAATCCCAGACATTCCGTACATCCCCGCATCAGCACCTGAGCTCCACACTAATGCTCCTCTAGCTAAATAAACACAAATCCTCACAACCACGCCCCCAAATCCTCATGGCAGCGCCCAAAACAATTCTGACCACGCCCCTGAATCATTAATACCACTCCCCCAAATTCTCATGTCCACCCCCCCAAAACTTCGTGGCCACTCCCCCAAACCCTCACAACCACGCCCAAAAATCTAGTGGAAAGCCTGTGGAACAACCAGACAGTCTTTAATCTTATTGTGTATTTTTGGTTTATTGTTTATGAATTTTGCATCATTTCATAAGTATGAACATCATCTTTATAGACTGAATATCAGCGGATTGCACCGGAGAAGTAAAATTAGTGTCTATAAACCTGGTGTGTAGGTTGATTCTGCAGGATTCTGGGTAATTTGCAGATTGAAGTAAAGTCTAGGTTTAGGCTTTTAATCTTGACTCTTCACTTGATCTCTAAACGTGAGTCCAGGACTTTCCTCTTGACTTCAGCCTTTTCTCAAACTTTTTACACTTATTAAATAAGAAAATAATAATTAAAAAAATAAGAAAAGTAAAGGAAGTTTGTGTCGGCAGGAGAAACATCCGCTGTAAGATTTCATTATTTACACTACTGTATGAATGAGACAGAACTTTCATTCATTCAACCGCTTTATCCTAATTAGGGTCGCGGGGAGGCTGGCGCCCAGCTCAGCCGACTCTGGGCGAGGGCGGGGCACACCCTGAACAGCTCGAGACATATAATTGATTTATTATATAAAATAATAAATAATAAGTGCTGCATGTTGGAGTGGCTCCGTGTTCGTTTACATGAAACCTGTTTTAATAAGTAAAACATATTTTCATCTTAAAATAAGCAGCTGACATTTTCCCCTTATCTGCATGTTCTAAAGATCGACGTGCAACATATCTGTCTCATCAACAACCTTTTTATTCAGCTTTAGAAGATGTGAGAGACTGAGAGAAAGACAAGGGGAAGGAGCAGGGGAGAGGGAAGGAGGGATGAGAGCGGCAGAAGGGATGGGAGAGCGAGAAAGATGGGGGCAAAGACCATAAAAAAAGAATGAGAGAGGAAAGAGAGGGAGAGAGGGTGTGTGTGTTGGGGGGCAGAGCAAGAGAGAAGGGGCAAATAGTGTGAGGAGAGAAAGAGAGAGAGAGAGAGATGGAGTGAGGAGGAGGAGAATGAGAGAGGTATAGAGAGAGGGAGAAAGAATGAGTGAGGAAGAGAATGAGAGAGAGGAGAGAGTAAGAGGGGGAGGGAGAGAAGGAGAGAGAGAACGGGCAAAGAGTGAGAGAGAGGTAGAGGGAGGTGTAGACAGGGAGAGAGAGAGTGAGAGGTAGAGAGAGAGAGAGTGAGACGTAGAGAGCAGGAGAGATCTTGCGTGGAGTTTTTTTCTTTTGTATGAGTTTCACACTGGATCTGTTTTTCTAACTGAACTGATCTTCTTGAATATGAATTTTTTTAAGATGAATCTCGAGACTCAGAGAGTTTCAGGGTCTCAGTACAGACCAGCTGGTGTTTCTGGTGAAATTGTGACTTTAAACATTCCTGAACTCCCAGAATAATTGACGTAGTTTATGCTCTTGAGGGCGACATCCGAAATCGTCGCTCGTGACAGATGACGGCGGATGCTGAGATCACGCTGTGATCTTATTCCGCTCCGTGAAGAAAGAAATAACTTGACAACTTTCACACTGCTGAACCATTCCGTTCCGTACACCTTTTTCACAGCAGAGATTCTGTGGATCTTATCAGTTTTATGTTTATTACTCGTTTCAGCAGCTAAGAGAAGATTCACCGAAGCCACACGAGATAAAACTGTAGCGCCACACACACAGACGTCCTGATGGAAACGAGGAAAATGGGTTGGAGGCGTTATTTTTCCAGATAAAGAAACCTGGCGTCGTTTCCTTCAGCATTTGAAGTCCAGTTGATGGAAACAATCATATCAGGATAAAAACTAATGAAATATTTTTAATGCATTTCTATTCTCAAGTTTACTCCGTGTACATAAAGATGATGTAAACTGTTATTACGTTTTGAGGAAAAATTGGAAGTGAGGTCACACGTGTGAAGCGATAAAAACAAATCCATTCGAGTCGAACCAACGTACACTTTTATCAATGCAGCAATGAATGCATCATGGGTAATTTTTAATTGGTTTTACCAACCTGGATTCTTACCCACCCTGATGTGCCACTTGGAAGCCTCATGTGTCTGGGTTCAATCCCCAATATCACCATGCTGCCACTGTTGGGCCCTAGAGCCTTAATTGCCTTAGTCTGGATGAGAGCGTTTTGCCAAATGCCATAAACGTAATGTAAAGAGGCTCCGCCCCACAGTATGGATAATGTAGCTAATAGGTTCTGTATGGGTTCCGGTTTTAATTACCCATGTGTTCATCTTATATGGTTTCCTATTACGTTTTAATAGTAACGGCACGTCTATCAGCACTTATTCATGCTCAAAATCCTGTGACCTTCATTTTGGTCTTTCAAGGTCACTCAAGGTCAAAAATATTTGTGTCATTTTGAAGCGTGTAAATGGTCATTGTGTTTCTGAGATATAAGCATATATTTCAGTTTAACATGGGAAATGTCTGTCTCCAAAACTTTGTGACCTTGCTCTGACCTTCACCTTTGACCTTGACATTCCAGAATCAAATTATCACTGGGACTCAGGCAGGGTAGTGTCCCCACCGAATTTGGTAAAAATCACAGGATTTGTTGGATTTTGTTCACAGACAAACACTAGTGATTACAATTCCTCCACAGAAATAATCTAAATTTATCATGAACATTTATGGCATTGGACAGACGCCATCATCAAGAGCAACTTACAGTTATCATTTTTATACGGCTGAGCAGTTGAAGGTTAAGGGCCTTGCTCAAGGGCCCAACAGTGGCAGCTTGATGGTACTGGGGCTTGGATCAGTCAGCCAGAGCTTTAACCACTGAGCCACGCCTGCCCAGTGAAATAAATCCAGACATGATGATGATGATGATGATCAGGACCCGACATGTAGCGAAGAGATCATAAATAACTATTTTTTTGCAAAAATCACATGCAAACTTTACAAAATCCCACCAATTACATCAGTACTTACTCAATACGTCACTCATTTACACAAAATATTGATTTAATTTGAGATCATGACATCCAGAGCAATGATCTGTTATACATAGTAGTGGTCTGTTATAAAGGAATAATCGACTGCTGAATTCTGTAATTGACCAACCAGAATCGAATATTCAAATCAGCTGTGTAATAAAACTGATATAATATCATGTGATGTGCGTTAGAGTCCAGCGGCGTGATCGGATTGGTCCTGAAGCTAAGAATTAAAAAACATTACCCCGAGTGGACAAACAAAACGACAGACACTTGCAGTTAGTCACGGTCAGCTGCAGCATGCGGCGTCATCATTAACACCAGATGTGGACAGTAAAGTCTACAATAACTAAGCTGCATTTGTACCAGTATACTGTATCAGTGTGGTTTCGCTGCTCCATTTGATGGCCAATGATGCTGTTCGACACACAATCTGCAGCACTGTTGGGTTTTAGAAGAGTCACCGGCATCCTGTGGACCTGCAGAGCATTACAGCAAGAGTGTACAGGAACCCCAGGAGAACCAAAACAAACCAAAACCAAAACAAAACCCGCCCATTCACCTGTAAACAAAATGCATGCAAGGCACACGGGCTGGAACTTCGGGCCGAGAAAGAAAATACAAATAAATCAAACTAGACAAGGTGAGGAAAAGAACTTGGATTACTAGGAAGACTACAGCACCCCCTAAGGGTCATGGTAGGAATCTAGTTTTTTGTTCTCAAACAATAGCTGAGATGGTTGTCCTGTAGCGTATTGGATGTGGGCGGAGCAAAATGTCATCCACTTACTTACCATGGAAGGAAAACTTCAGGATACACCCTAAACCAAACCTCAGTCATAACCGTAGTACGTCGTCGCCCATGCATAAGAGAAGTGTGTGACATCCCGCCCCATCCTGAATGCTGCGAAGAGGGGCTCTCATGACCCTTAAGGAGCTTCCTAGAAGACCGGCACTCCCCAAAAATTAAAAACGTGTCCCAGTAGAGTAGCGAGTTGTGATGTATCCATGGTGGCGTTTTTACTGGATCTCTACAATAAATCAACATCGTAGAGAGCGAATATATTTACCTTTATAAAACAGGTCTGTGTTTCATCCATTCCAGGTCTGTGCAATCATCGATGAGAGAGATGAGAGTGAGAGAGAGAGAGACAGAAAGAGATGAGAGAAAGAGCGATATGAGACAGAGAGAGAGAGATATGAGACAGAGAGAGAGATATGAGCGAGAGAGATGAGAGAGACAGAAAGAGATGAGAGAGAGAGAGATGAGAGACAGAAAGAGATGAGAGAGACAGAGAGAGAGATGAGAGAGATATGAGAGAGAGAGAGATGAGAGATACAGAAAGAGATGAGAGAGCGAGATATGAGACAGAGAGACAGAGAGAGAGATATGAGAGAGAGATGAGAGAGACAGAAAGAGATGAGAGAGAGAGATAAAGAGATGAGAGAGAGAGATAGAGAGATGAGAGAGACAGAAAGAGATGAGAGAGAGATGAGAGAGACAGAAAGAGATGAGTGAGAGAGAGATGAGAGAGAGATGAGAGAGACAGAAAGAGATGAGAGAGAGACAGAGAGAGAGAGATGAGAGAGACAGAAAGAGATGAGAGATAGAGAGATGAGAGAGACAGAAAGAGATGAGTGAGAGAGAGATGAGAGAGAGACAGATGAGAGAGAGAGATATGAGAGAGACAGAAATGAGAGAGAGAGATGAATGAGAGAGAGAGAGACAGAAATGAGAGAGAGAGATGAATGAGAGAGATTACGGAGGTATTTAAACAATCTTATGATGCATAATGACGTAAGAGTACCACACTGTAATGAAGAACTTTTAAGTTGTTTTAAATGATTTGTTTGAGAGAAAGGTTTTATCTAAAAATCAAAACTAATCCGAGTTCTGAAGTATAAACTGCACGTGTGTCAGGAAATCGTTTAAACATCCACAGAATTATGAAAGAAATCCATTTTCGGACGGCACAGTGGCGTAGCAGTTAGCATGTTCGCCTCACAGCAAGAAGGTCCTGGGTTTGCGTCCCAGGTGGCATTTCTGTGCAGAGTTTGCATGTTCAATTTGTGCTTGTGTGAGTTTCCTCTGTGTACTGCAGTTTCCTCCCAAAGTCCAAAGACATGTGCATTGGGCTAACTGGCTGTTCCATATTGCTTCTAGGTGTGAGTGTGAATGATCTGTTCAGGGTGCACCCCACCTTTGTTCAGATTCAGCTGAGATGGTCTTCAGCCTCCCCGCAACACTCATCGGATTAACTGGTTTCAGAGAACGAATGAATGAATAAACGAATGAATGAATCCATCGTCTCTTCTTAACTGGACCTGTTGAAAGCAGTGGAATTTATGACTCTCGGATGGATCTCTGCACTCTGGAACAAAACACAGACCCGTTTTATACATCAAATATCATCATATTACACCATCAGCTGCATCTTAAATAATAGTTTAGATCCAATAAAACTGTTACCATGGATACGTGACATCACACTTTGACACCCCGGGAACAGTATACAGCACTTATCACTGATAATATGCAAAATACACACACATATATATATATATATATATATATATATATATATCTCTTACTGCTCATCTTCTAGCATTACCACACGCAAAGTTTATCTGAAAAAAAAAAAAAACTTTGAATATTTTAGAATTTGTGTTCTTATTTTAATTTTTATTTTTTTACCACATTTTATTTCTTTCCTCTCTACTTATACTCATCACTTCATTCTGAACAAAGAAAAACACACCGAACAAAAAGCAAAATGTCTCCGTTACAAATGATAAAATAAGGAAGTGGAGGACTTTTATTTTGGATAAGGAAGGAAGTTGGTATCTGCGTATGATGAGTAATAAGCTCTGAAAACGGTTCCAGATGATTCTCATTGCGCAGTGCTTTCGTGGTTACACCGGAAGTTTAACCAAAAATGAGAAGACGGTTGCCGAGCAACTGTAAAACGCCCTTGAAACCATCCATTCATGCAGGATGTGTTTGGAGCTTAACAGCAACTCATTTCTTTTATTTACATGAAGGAGAATCTGAGCGTTTACTCTGTAAACATCAGCAAGTATCCAGGAAAAGAAATAACGTGATTCATTCAGAGAAACATCATAACTCTCATTTTCTTTTCCATTTCATCACATAGGAAGTGTGTGTTTGTGTGTGTGTGTGTGTGCTGATTGATTGATAGATAGTTAGTTTGATAGATAAATGGATGGATAGATGCGTGTGTGTGTGTGTGTGTGTGCGCCGATAGATGGATATATGTGTGTGTGTGTGTGTGTGTGTGTGACAGAGAGAGAGAGAGAGAGAGAGAGAGAGAGAGAGTACAGCACTGTAAATGTAGAGACTGCTACACTGCCAAAAAACCTGACAGAGCAACAGCAGCATCTTCTGGACAGTCAAGAAGCTCCCTGTAATGACAAATCACTGCCATGAGACCATTCCAGTTGGATCAGACGTGAAGGGAATTAATTTTTTGGAAGGTTTACAGAAATCCGTTAAACCCATCAGTTGGATGTTAACACAGACATGACCAACCGTTCACACTCGCACCTACAGGGACTTTACAGGAGCCAGGTGCTCTAATCTGCCTGCCTCTGGACTGTCGGAGGAAACCGCTGTACCCGGAGGAAACCCATGCAAGCAAGGGGAGAACATGCAAACTCCACACAGAGAGGCTGAGATTTGAACCCAGAACCTTCTCACTGTGGGGTGATGGTGATCTCCACTGAGCCACCGCACCTCTATAAAATGACACGTCACCTTTTTAAATGAATTTCGATCCGTATTTACTGTCGATCGTTAAGCAAAGATAAAAGGATGTTTGTTAGTTCAGTCTGTAACCCTGACTGTACAGTTCACTGTTTACGACAAACTAAAACCTTTTCATAAACCCAGGATAAGTTGTCTTAACAGAAGATGATTTCAGAGGCTTCCATGTTTGTTTAAATTTATTATTAAAATTAATATATTTAATATGAAGCAGATTTCCTTCTTAATAAACGTAAAATACTGTCACTCCTAATTGTGTTGCTCTTTTGGAGGTGAATAATTCTTTTTGTATATACTACATAACATAAACTTTTTTACTTTTATACCCTTTTATTATTTATTTATTTTTAATAATTTCTTTTTTGAATACCACTGGGCGGCATGATGGCGCAGGGGTTAACACGTTCGCCTCACAGCCAGAAGGTCCCAGGTTCGATGCGCGGGCGTTTCTGTGTGGTGTTTGCAGGTTCTCCCCATGTTTGCTTGGGTTTCCTCCCCGCGACCCTAATTAGGACTAAGCAGCTTAGAAAATGAATGAATGATGAATTTTAACTATTACAGAGGCAGGTCCGGCGAGTTCCACTCAATCTAAGTAGAGCCAGTTTTAGTTCTTCATGGAGATGGAAGTAAACTGCGCTACTTAACGCTGTGCTTTTAAGCGCATTCAGAGTTCTAGTGTATATATTACATGGAAACACAAGAAAAAACAAAGTAAAATAAGATTTTCGTGGTTTATTTTCCCTTTTTTAAAGCGTGATGATAATAATAACGCCACTATCTGTGAGGACTCTTCATTTCGATCCAGGCATTCTCCGCTCAGGATGATCTTTTCTAATCCAGAGATCGCTGACCATTCACTTTGTGTAGAATATAAATTATATAAATTCTTTATTTCAGCAGCTCTGATGTTTTCTGTTGGTGAAATAAAAGTTCTGAGCTGGAGGCTGGAACTGTGACACATAAACAGACTTGAAATTTCCTCCTGTTTGACTTTGGAAGACGAAGGGTTGCGTTTAGAAACTTGAGAATGTCGGGGTTCTCTCTGTCCCGTTATACTCGTCAGCAGATATGCAGTAGCCGTAGAGCATTGTCTCTTTAGTGTTCATGTCGACCTTGATTAAATTCTGTCTGAGAACCAAGAGCGCTGAAGGACATCCACTCTGGAAAAAGGAGGACATTCTCCATTCAGAGGAAAGTGAATCCTTTTAATGTGCTTCTTCTGTCCTGTGAGTGTTTACAGGTTAAAGAGCAGCGCTGTTGGTCATCCTTACACCATAATTTGTGCGTAATGTAATTAAGCGACACAGAGCTTATTTTAATATAAATAACCATAAAAAGCTCTATACTGGGTAATTTTATCCCGTGGATTACTAGCCGGGGCTGCACCAATGCGGAACAACCATTTTTTCCCGGAAGTGGCGTGAACTCGTTGGGCCAATTCATCCAGCACAAGTAAACAAGCAGCGAGCGACATTTTAGGTGATAAAACTCCCCTCATACTAAAGGCTCGTACCTTTTACTGGTTCTTTCTGGCGAGGCGCTGCTCCCGTCCGTCATCATCCTTTGACTTTTTATGAAGGAATTCCTTAGGAACAGCGTCCAGTATTAGACGTAAAAGTGTGGGCCTCGTGCCGAGTAGTTCTGCCTGGAGGACACGCCGATAGCAGGTCAGCTTGAAGTGGTCTTCGCAGACTACCGAATTGCGTCCGAAAGGAAACCTTTTCAGAGTACGGCTCCGTGCCGATGTTATGTTTTCCCGCGATTTCTGCGCTTGTTGTTTGTGCAGTCGTATGCTTTGCACTCCGCCATTTTCCTGGCAACACACAGCTCAGCACTGGCCCATAATGTGTTATCTTAGACTGGTGTCTGCTGCACGCAGCCCAGCCAGTACGATAAAACAACGAGTTCGCATCACTACCAGGGCTGGAACAGCTAATGAAGCAGACGCTGCGCATGCCTAATAGTGATAGTAGTGTGGCAGCGCTCGCACGTACTTGACAAGAAGCAAGGACTGACATTGCCTGACGGAATTGCTGATGTCATACATGATTGTTTTAAAGAGCTAGTAATACAAATTCACCACAGGGACACTTTAACACTTTACTTTTGTACATGTATTATGCAGGACATGATATTACACTGCCAAGATATCCAGCATCATATTATATAATATAATGTGGACAGCACGGTGGTTAGCATGTCCGCCCACAGCAAGAAGGTCCTGGATTCGAGTCCCACGCTTGGCAAGGGCGGGTTATGACTTTGCATATTCTCCCCGTGCTTGCATGGGTATCCTCTGGGTACTCTGGTTTCCTCCCTGTACATTGGACTAATTTAGCTTTTCTGAATTTGTGCCGAGGGTGAGTGTGAATGGTTGTGTGTGTGAGGCATGTAAAAGAACCATTGCTGATGTTCGTAAAGAGGAGGCTGCACTGCGATGGCCTGGCGAGCTGTTCAGGGTGTACTCTGCCCTCGCCCAGAGTCGGCCTCCCCGTGACCCTAATTAGGATTAAGTGCTTCAGAAAATGAATGAATGACTGAATGAGTATTTGATTGTTAGAATATTTAACTTTTTTTTTTTTTCAAGAATTAAGCTGGGGGGTTTTTTTGCACGAAATGTGACTTTATCAACGTGCTCAGAGGAATGGGCCTCGCTGCCAGTAACGAGGGAGGAAGCCATCATAAACAGTATGCACCAAGTGGAATTGCTGCTACTTAAGGTTAGCATGCTAATCCTATTCGGCCTTCTCTTCCATTAATTCTAGACTTATTCCAAAAAAAAAAACAACAGCAGGCATTATCCACTTGCAATATTATACATATATATATATTTTATCCCAAGATAGTGGACCTATCAGACTGTGCCGTTCCCATGACGTAGGTAATTATACTATATGATATAATGATATTATCTTATATTATCAGACATGACAATCATTTTGTGTAGGTGCTCCTCAATTTTACTTTAGGGTGCATCACTCATTTCCTGTTTTTTTAATTTTTTTTTTTTTTTTGGTTGTTTGTTTTTTGTTTTTTTGCATTTGGTTCTGAACAATAACATTTCTATTATTACCAGGGGGAAAAAATCTGTACCAAACAGACCTAAAGCTCATAATCATGTGTGTTCAGGTATGAAAATGTAAACAACTAATGAGGCATAAAACCAGTCACTAAGGACAAAATTATCAACAGCATCACTCAGGAACCCAAACCAGGCTTCCGTACGTCGTTCCTATCACACACACGGCTATGATTTATGTACATATAAACTCTAAAGGCATTTACCCTTGCTCACGTGTGTGTGTGTGTGTGTGTGTGTGTGTGTGTGTGTGTGTGTGTGTGTGTGTCATTTGTAGCTTTTTAAATTCTCCGTTTACCCCAGTTCATGCTGGAATGGGGTACATCACAGGGACGTGTGAGTCGGTGCAGTGCATCTGAGCTGCTTTCTGAATCCACTGCACAGACAGAGCTTTTAAACCCCTTATGAAATTTATGTTCTGAACTGAATTGCTTTAAATCTCTTACACACACACACACACACACACACACACACACACATTAGAACTCATGGTTGAGCACACAGATAACCAATAGCAAAAAAACATCATTCATCCTGCTCCTCTCTCTCTCTCACACACACACACACACACACACACACACACACACACACACGTGCATGTCAGTGAGCATACAATAAACCGAGTATAAAATCCCCACACCATTTTTTTCATTTTGTTCCTGAAATCTTCGGATGCTCTTATTTATAAATTCTGTAGAGTCTCATTAATATGCGCTACTTTAAAATGCTTTTTCACTTTTTATGCGCCCACCCCGTATACTCCAAATTTGTAACATGAGGATGACCAGAAAGTGCACTTTTTTGTAATTTTTCACTGAAACTGACCATATTTGGGCAATCTGACGGCATTCTGCTTTGATCCATGACAGCGTTCACGTCCGCACACAAGCGCATTCACGCCTGCGTATTAGCAAAAATATACAAAATATTAGCAAACATGCTAAAATGTGATCTCACTTAATATGCGCTGAGGTGCACTGGACCCCGACATGCGCATATTAACGAGACTCTACTGTATTATCTTCATTAAAATAATTTAAAGCCTTTACTAAATGCTAAACGAGTAGAAAGTTCTTCCTTTAACTAGTAAAAATATCTTTAAAAAGAAACAACAGTCGAGTACAAAATTCTACTTCCCCTGGATTTTCCCATCGCTAGAGTTTTTGGGCCGGGAGACACTGTGGAGTACTCGTGTGTGTTATGCCTTGAAGGGCCGGATCTCCCAGAAACTGGGGCACTTAGATAACAGTTGGCAAATTGGGAAATGCATTGCTCCGAGGAGCGCAGAGAGAGAGAAAAAAACGAGTGGAGAGAAATCATGGAAAGACTCGAAACAAAAAAAAGGCTTGACAGATGACTCCAGGAGCCGAGGGAGCGATGAGAAGGAAGCGTAAACGAGCTAGCGTCTGATCCCGGTCCCTGGTGGCTCCTTCCAACTTTCCCATCATTCACCGAGCAAGCAGGAATGGCTGTCAGGAACGATTCGACAAAATGCAGAAAACAGGGAAGCAAAGAGAGCTCCTGAGGACATGCAGCAGACCCAGACTTCAGTTCTCGGTGCACGCTGGTGCTTCTGACACCGCTGAGACTCGTTTCGCCGTGCTTACTGCTGAACGTCCTCGTCAGGAGCAGAAAATCTGCAGTACTTTCTGCAGTTCTGCGACCGCTTTCGTAATCAGGGCTGAAAGGCTCACAAAGCACCACAGCCGGGTTTCGTTCCGGTAAACTGTACAGGGAGACAAACGGCTTTTCTTTCTGTGAGTGACGTTTATCCCCACGTGTATAATCAGGAACTCCGTCTGGCTCGTCGCTCGCTGCTTAAACCTGTCTGACTTCATGGATGCTAAAGCTAACTCAGAAGACAAGGAGAAAAGGAAGGACTGCATTATACCACGTCACCATGATATATACTTCACGCCCTCATTTCCTGAACCGCTTAATCCTATCAGGGTCATGGGGAGGCTGGAGCCTATCTCTGCCGACTCTGGGGGCGAAGGCACCCTGAACAGCTCGTCAGTCCATCACAGGGCCAAAACACACACACACTCACAATCATTGGAACAGACCGTTAGCCTAATGATCATGTCTTTGGACTGTGGAAGGAGGAAACCCACACAAGGACGGGGAACATGCAAGACACAAACGCCCTCGCCGAGCCCGGGATACGAACCCAGGACCTTGCTTCTGTGAGGCAGATGTGCTAACCACTTTGCCACCATCCCACCTAGGGGCTCTTAGTGGTACCCATATGTTTATTTTAGTGTTTAACCAAAGAGAGGCGTTCATTCAGTGCTTCCTGAAGCTGTGCACCAAAAACCTGCCCATGCGCGAGGTGCATTTTATCAGAATGATATTTAACGATGCTGGAAGACTCGATGAGTTCCCATGTGCTTCTGCTGAAATATCTCCCATAGCTTCGAGCGCTATCATATGCCATACCATATCACCTGCTTGGTAAACCAGTGTGTCCGCTCTACTATATTTGTGTTGTGTGTAGCAGAAGCCTTCGTCCACTTGTATGACAAGCAAGGCCTCTGATCTCAGAACTGCAGCCAGTGATGTCGAGAGTAATTTCACGTATGCGCTGTTTATTCCCCTGAAATGAACTGCGGTGTGTTTTTCCTCTTTGATGCGGTTCTTTACGCAGGTGAGAGAGAACACAGCAATCACACTCAGGTGCCGAGTGTCTGAGTGAGGTGTTCTCGGTTTGGTTCCAATCAAACTTCTGGGGCTGTTTGATTGCAGTGAGAAAGCCATTTGATTCTGATTTGATGTGACTGCAGGAGGGGAACCGAACCTGCCCTGTGTTTTGGGCTGCAGATTTTTTCTGTAGATGTTAAACGGAGGAAAGTGCAAACTGATACAGGCCAAGTGTTACTGATGAGCTCTTTCTACGTGTGGACATACACGCCGGTTTATCTGTTTTTTTCATTTATCAGAACGTAATCTTCCACCTCCTTCTGTTTCTGGAGTTTAGTGTCTCCAACAGACTGTCAACGCTTCTGGGTTTCTGGGTTGTTCGCTCAATTCAAATTATAAATAAAAACCAAATGCACTGATTTACAAATGTCAGAAACCCAAATTTTATTCACAATAGAACATCAAAAACACATTTATGACCCATCACAGCAAAGTGGGTATGAAGTCGGGAATTATTCATTTTGAGTTATTGGTTCCATTGTGTAGCTGAAATCCTAAGCTTTATTATGATACCAAATTTTCTGTTATAATTGTCTAGCTTTGAAGTAACAAACCAAAACTTGCCTGGAACTTTTTCGCATTTTAAGCATTTTGCATCACTTTGCTGTTATGGGTCACATGGGGTTTTTTAAACTAATTTGGTTAACTGGTAACAGATCAGTAATATGCCTGATGGGAGGGTATAAAAAGCGCATCTGAGCAGAGGTTCATTCATTCGTTTTCTGAAGCGCTTAATCCTAATTAGGGTCGCGGGGAGGCTGGCGCCCATCTCAGCCGACTCTGGGCGAGGGCAGAGTACACCCTGAACAGCTCTCCAGGCCATCGCAGGGCAGAAACACGCTGACGGCAAAGCAGTCTACTCTTGTCGAAAATCAGCAACGGTTGTTTTACATTCCTCTCACCACAGACAGTGAGGGACACGGCCGGCCTTTGATAACCCAGTTAGCTGCACTGGGGGGGACAGCAGTGACAACCCGCTGATAGTCGGCCCCATGTACAAATCACCTCCAAAATTAGATTAGGTTCTTTCCAGGCCCTGGTGAACACACGACTTCCCCCACCAAGCGGTGAAGGTAATAAAACATCGATAAAAGTTTTAAAACAAGTCCATATACTTAAGGTCTGTGTCTGACCCCCTCAATAGCGTACGACTCTGTGGGATCTAAATTAATTTCCACGCTTGCGTCACGTGTTCTGAGTTTCAGCCTCTGCTACTGATATATTCCTGAGATGGAGAATGAATTCCGATTCCACAGGCATCCAAACGCAGCCATCAGTAACAAAACAACACATAAAGGACCTTCTTAAAGCAATAGTGCAGAGCTAGCCAAAAATAAACGCTAATCTGGATCAGCTAATGTAATGCGAACGTAGATCCTACTGGGTTTAATATGTTTTCAGCAACATTAGCGCATATTCCTTTTGTTAAATCCCATAATAGTGCTGGCAGAAGGGCCCGCGCCATCCGTTAGTCGCCACTCGCACACAGCAGGAGCAGACGCTCGGCTCGGAACACTCCGTTCCACTGTATTGCGTTTAATTTGTCGAAAAGTGCCTGATACAGCAAGACATGTTTTATTTATTTGCTTGGTAAAGCCTCTGTCAAATGAACCACTGAACCCGAGAATAGACAATCCTCCTTCCCGGTCACTCTAATATTCATTTTTATGAGGCCTTTAACCTGCAGTGGAAAAATATGTATAAATGTGTTTTGTGTTTTTATGATGAACCTTAGAGTTCGGTTCTGATTTATAGTTTTATTTGTGAAGTAGGGTTTCCACCACAGGATGAAATGATTTAATGAATAATTCTCATTATGCTTTGAAGATAAGATTTAACTTTAGTGATGATGGTGTTCACTAGCTAGAGGTTGAACATGCAGCAAAAGTCTAATTATTGTGTGAAAAAGTTGATCGTATCAGAAATTATTCATCTTTAAACTTGTGTTTTGTGAGTTGCCAGGTATCTGTTGAGATTTAGACCTGGAAAATTTGATCATATAATATTGATACTGTGATAAATGATGTAAAATTCATTCATTCATTCATTTTCTGAGCCGCTTAATCGTAATTACAACCGCGGGGAAGCTGGAGCCCATCTCAGCCGACTCTGGGCGAGGGCGGGGTACATCCTGAACAGCTCGCCAAGCCATCGCAGGGCAACACACACAACCATTCACACTCACACCTAGGGGCAATTTGGAACGGCCAGTTAGCCTACTGTGCATGTTTTTGGACTGTGGGAGGAAACCGGAGTACCCAGAGAAAACCCACGCAAGCACAGGAAGAACATGCAAACTACACACAGAAACGCCCGGGAATCAAACCCAGGACCTTCTTTCTGTGAGGTGGACGTGCTAATCACTGCGCCACCGTGCCGCCCCCAAGTCGATTCCTTAAATTTTAAATACTTTAATAAATTAAATAATAAATTGAATGACTGGAAGATTTATTCCTCAGTTCCACACCTCGCAGAGTGATCCGGATTTTTGATATCGGGACAGCAGACGTCCTCTCATACTGAAAAAAAAGATGCTTTAAACTATTTCACTTCCTGGTGTAATCCAGTCACAGTGATGTCCATTTCCTGTGACAGCAGGAAGTCACTTCACCCCAGTCCTGATGCCGTGGGTGCTGCGAACATACTTTTTTCCCTTTTTATTTATTTATTTATTTATTTATTTATTCATTCAAGTTTCCCTAATTGGATTTGTGCGGTTGATGTGATTAGGCCACTGATCTTTTCCTCTGCGTTATTTGTTGATGAATCATATTTTTATGCAGGCGCAGCTTCATCCTGCGTCAGTAAATGCTTCATGTATAAGATCTCAATTTGAGGTTTTTTGTTGTGATGATGGTGGAGGATTCGCACAAGAAAAAGAAAGATCATCGCTAATGTGATTAACAAAAAATTGCTGATGAAGCTATTCAAAACATCAGGGCCAAAAAAATAAAATACTTGCGACAGAAATCACGACTCTTCAGTGACCGAGGCGAGATGTCTGTATTTCTGTAAAGTCTCTTTCTCCAGATGTGTTTCGTTCACTGGCTTGTTGATGTTGACATACAGAATGAATGTGACTGAAAGACATCGTCACGGTCACTGAAAAGAGAAAGAGCAAAACACGATCCTGAACACTACCATGAGCAGAGCGCAGCGCTGGGAGACGAATGAAACCAGATCCATTTCAGTGTTTCTGGGAACGTTCCAACTTAGAGCTCAGAGTTTATTTTATATGGAAAAACTGTCTGATTTCATCATTATAATATTTTCACCGATGATTAATTAGCAGTTGAACTCGCTGTTAGGGCGGCATGGCGGCGCAGTGGTTGGCACGTCCACCCCACAGCAAGAAGGTCCTGGGTTCACCTCCCGGGTTCGGGGCATTTCTGTGTGGAGTTTGCATGTTCTCCCCATTCTTGTGTGGGTTTCCTCCGGGTACTCCGGTTTCCTCCCACAGTCCAAAAACATGCACAGTAGGCTGATTGGCTGTTCCAAAGCGCCCCTAGGTGTGAGTGTGTGTGAATAGTTGTATGTGTGTGTTGTCCCTGGTACAGGACCAGTATGGAGAATTTCAGGGGATCTATTAGAAGGAAATGGATTATAATATTTACTGGTATGTTTTCATTACTGTATAATAACTTTATTTGCAGGGGCAGTGAGTGTTCGGTGGTTAAGGTGGTGGCTCACTGATCCGAAGGTCAGGGGTTCAAACCCCACTATCACCGGGTTGTCACTGCTTTCTGTCATTGCTGTTGTTCGTAGAGAGGAGGCCACTGGGTTGTGGTCAGTGTGTTTCTGCCCTGCGGTGGCCTGGCGAGCTGTCCACTCTGTACTCTGCCCTTGCCCTGAGATGGGCGCCAGCCTCCCCGCAACTCTAATTAGGATTAAGCGGGTTTGAAAATGAATGAATGAATTTTATTTACATTACTGTTTGTAATTAATAATCGTCGTGTTTTGTTGTGCTGAGATCGAATCGTCTTCCTCAGAGACGCCATGTCGGGCCGCTACAGTGATCCAGAATGAACGAATCTCTAAGGAGCGCCGTCCGCGTTTTCCTTTTCACACACTGCCGCGTGAATCTGGAAGGAAACATCAGTACAAAGATAAAGAAGCAAAAAAGAAAGACACAACCAGGAACGAGCGTTTGTTGGTTCGAGAAGCTGACTTGTGAAAAATAGAGGATCGTGTTTATGATTTATCAGAAGATGAAGGAAGGAGGTGTGAATGTAAGTGTTTGGAAGTAGACTCCTGGAACCTGGCCGCCAGCGTACGTTGTAATACTGATCCAGCGCTGATCACGTACGGCGCATGCGTCGGGTTCGTCTACAATGAGGTAACAAGCAAAACTGTCCATCATGAGGGTCAACGTGCAAAGCCACCACTCTACTCTACTCTTTTCTTCTACATCTTCATCAAACACCGTCTTTTCCCATTTCTTATTTGTCTGCACAATCAACCCTAACTGTTTAATGAAGACTTGCTTGGCGAGATGGAAAATGAGGCGACGGAGAGATGCGGAGAAAGACAGATATAAACATCTGCACCCTCCTCGTGATGACGTTCTCTTATTTAACCAGGACGCTGATTTAGGAGGAGGATGGAGATGGAAAATCAATGTTGATGCTGTAGAGGTTGAGTGACCTTCTTCGCCAGAGGAGCTGCAGGTTATGTTGTCGTTACTCATCTCAGAGTCCAACGCAATGAATTATCACATTCCACCTCATTCAATACTTCCATCTCACCAACTCCAACACGCCACTCCAACACGCCGCCACTCCAACACGCCACCTGCTGCTGGATGTGCCATATTAATCTTCTTTTTCACAATCACGGATTCTTTGATTTGTAACAGCGGCAGATGTTATTTAAATGGATGTGAGTGAATAAAAAGGGGGAGGGTGCACTTCTCATTGGAATAGAGCGAATAAATCTTGGAGTGAAATCAAAGCCGTAAACACTCCCGGGATGGAGGGATGGAGGGAGGGGTGATGGAGGGAGGGGGCTGGATGCCTCTGTCTTTGATGGAGTGGCATCGGAAAGTTGGGGAGGATGGATGTTTCTGGAACTGGATGAGAAATAAGTAAAAATGTGCATGTTGGGGGATAATGTAAAAGTGCCATTTGTAAAAATAAAATCTAAGTTGATGTATGAGCCCATAAATCAAATCTTGCGGCACTCGACCTGCTTGCAAGCACAAATTCAGACCTTTTTGAAGTAAAAAAAAAAAAAAATGCAACACAAGTATTAAAATTCTGCCTCGCTGTCCACTCTGTAAACTTTTGCAGACTTTAAGGTCACGGGTTTTATTGTGCCTTCAAACTGAAGCGCGGTGAGTCGACACCTGCGCCGACCTTGTGTTCATGAGTTCGGGTAATAATATAACTCCTGCTTTCATGGTAGCAAACTACAAAATCCTGTCGACGTAGTAAAAGAACAAACGGTCGTTTATGAGAGGGTCTGAGATCACCTCTCTCGGAAGGGAGCGGGGGATAAATTGCTTTGTGATGATTCCTACGGGCAGCATGGGGGTGTAGCACGTCCGCCTCACTGCAAGAAGGTCCTGGATTCCAGTCCTGGGCTGGGGGTTCTGTATGGAGTTTGCATGTTTTCCCGTGTTTGCCTGGGTTTCCTCCAGGTATTCCGGTTTCCTCCCACAGTACTAAGACGTGCACATTAAGCTAATTGGTTGTTCCAGATTGCCCCTAGGTGTGAGTGGAGTGTGAATGGTTGTGTATGTGTTGTTCCTGCCATGGACTGGTGTACCCCGCTCCAGCCTCCCCCCGACGCTAATAGAATAAAATGGTTTGGTGAATGAATGAATGAATAAATCCCACATAAGGATATTTTAAGGACAGTGTACACAGGTTTCATCTTTCATCCCAGAATTTAGATTAGATTAGATTTGTAGCCAGATTTTGATTTTATTTCTAGCCAGTTCCCACTCAAGTATCGCCTCCCCATCGCACACGTCCAAGCAAGCAAGCAGGTGCCCCCTCTGTGACGAGATGCTGTAAACCCTACAGCAGTGAGAGACGACTCTGTATGTGAAGGTACAGGGGTTCCTAATAAAGTGGACAGTGTTTGTAGACCTAAAATATCCCATTATGGGATAAAACACCAGCAGACACTCGTCCTCTCTCTCTCTCTCTCTCTCTCTCTCTCTCTCTACCAGATATATAGAGGAATGTACTTTGGAATCGTTTCCCCTTTAGCGCTCAATAAAAGGTGCCGTGTGCCAGGAGTAATAAACAGTAATTCCACATGAAGGAGGAAGAAATCTCTCACTCTCTCTCTCTCTCTCTCTTTCTTTCTCCCTATTGGTCTCTTTCTGTCTCTCTCTCTCTTTCTGTCTCTATCTCTTTATCTCTCTCTCTTTCTGTCTCTCTCTTTTTGTCTCTCTCTTTCTGTCTCTCTCTCTTTGTCTCTATCTCTCTTTCTGCCTCTCTCTCTGTCTCTCTCTCTCATGTGTGTGGCCTTCACAATATTAATCTGTTTACTCACCTTGTTTGTATAAATCAGTAAACGAGGTGATGCCGTGACAGTAAAGAACAAACAACAACTTTTTGTGTGTGTGTGTGTGTGTGTGTGTGTGTGTGTCTTTAATAAATAAATAAATATAAATATGAAACCTGTAGTGATGTTGATCTGATATCATCTTATAATCTCTTAATTTCCTCCTTTAATTTTCCTCCTGGTCTTCACCGACCTGAATTTACTCCAATCCAAACTGATCTCATTAAAGAAAAGGTGAGAAGATTCTTTTACACTTTACAGATTTTTAACCTCTGAAGTTGTTTATTGTATCAACTTGGAGATGTTCTGCCCCCTTGTGGAACAAACAGAGAATTACATCGTGTTGTAAAAACTGGTTTTAATAAATGCTTCAGTTTATGAGGAAAGTTGATTCTGCAGGAGGTTCTTATTCAAACCGAACCGAACCGAACCGAGAGAATCTCTCAGGGTTTATCAAATCATTTCAAAGATCTGAATAACAATCTGATAAATGAAATGGGTTTAAAAAGCTGTAATGACTGAAATCATGAGGTTTTAATGACAGTCACTGAATGAACTTGGTTTGGTTTTAATCGACCTTTAATGCCTTCATTTGGGTTCAGATTCACTTCTTCATTTAACTGCAGATTTGTTGTGATGTTAAAACTGATGGACTGATTCTTCATGTTTTAGTTTCTTGAGGTTAATGTGCAGCTTTTCCTCTGACCTGCAGCACAAACACTTTTATATCAAATAAACTGTAATTATTAAAACTTAAACATATGAAGCTGTTGTGGATTATAATTATGGGGTCATTTGTTGATAAATTTGTACAGAATCGTGGTGCAGTGTGTGTGTGTGTGTGTGTGTGTGAGAGACAAGCCTGAATGAGTTATGATATTGGAAATTATTAAGGATCTTTAGTCTTTCTGACAATTTAAAACATTTATAAATATATTCATCTATATTTAAAAAGCTAATAAAATTACTCCAAATAGAATTAATAATAATAATGATGATGATGATAATAATAATGATGATGATGATAATAATAATAATAATGACTTTTCGGGCAGCAAGGTGGTTAGTGATCAGCCCAGAGTCGGCTGAGCTGGGCACCAACTGGTGGCTTAGAAAATGAATGGATACTTCACCTGTGTATTGATTAAACTGCTGTTACAGGACTGTTGGTGTCTGGATGAGGGGAAAGAGCAGGATAAAAAAATAATTTTATTATTTAAAACAAGAGATGAGATGAAAAATCAGAGAACTTCCTGTTACGGTTTATAATTTCCCAAATTTATTTAATAATTATGATATTAAAATTTGACATTTCTGTGCTGTGTGTGTGTGTGAGAGAGAGAGAGAGAGAGAGACAGGACAAAATCACACCAATACATTTTGTTCAGAACATAAATGGGGGAAGATAAACGACACTGTTGAACACACAGAAATATTTAATAAAAATATTTACATTTCTGTCACATCGGGCAAAAATCAACAGGAACATCAACCATACCAGTGTAATAAAGATTATAAAGTGGAGCTGACAAACACCCCCCCCCCCCCTCCATGTTTCTGTTTATCTCTCTCCATCCGATCACCTTCTTTCTCTCCTCAGAATCTTTCATTATCGATCTTACACCAGTAAAATAGCAGAATTTTCATTGTGATGATGATGATGACGATGACAGTGGTAGTGGTGGTGATGGAGATGGTGATGGTAGTGGTGATGGTGGTAATGGTGGTGGTGATGATGGTGATGGTGGTGGTGATGGAGGTGCTCATAACGAGGCCAGTTCCTGGATCAGTCTCTCTTTCTCTTTCTGCAGCTCCACGATGCTCTTCTTGTTTTGCTCCAGTCGATCCTCCAACCACTGCAACAACGGCCCGCTAACCGCCGACATCTGACTGCACAGGTTTTTGGTGAATACTGAGAACACATATACACACACACACTTCAAAAACTACTAATACTACGATTCATAACTCATCCAACTAATAAAATACAGAGTGACCCAGAGGCCCCTCCCACAAAACTACTGAATAAAGTTTCATGTGTGCAAAAAATCATTTCATTATCTTTAATTATTCATTTCTTCCTTTGAAATGTATAACAATAACAACAATAACAATAACAACAATAACAATAACAATCAGGGCGGCACAGTGGTGCAGTGGTTCGCACTTCCACCTCACAGCAAGAAGGTCCTGGGTCCCGGGCTCAGGCTTCTCCGTGTTGAGTTTGTATGTTCTCCCCGTGCTTGTGTGGGTTTCCTCCGGGTACTCCGGTTTCCTCCCACAGTCCAACAACATGCATAGTAGGCTGATACAACATCTACAACTACTATACTAATACACTCCTACTACAATAACTATTACTCCTAATAACAACAACGACCATAATAATAATAATAATAATAATAATAATAATAGATTATTTTTCTAGTGTAGAACTTTTTAAACACACAAAAGTAGATCATAAAGAGCACGTGGAGCAGGTTTCTGGAGGTAAAGTGGTGTACCTGATCCGTTGTGTATCTTTGTGATTGGATCCAAATGAGTTAAACTGAGAGAGGGATAGGGGAAGGGGGGGGGGAGGGATCGAGATTTTATTTCCTTCATTTCTCCACAGTAAGTTTAACAAAAAGAATGATTTTTGTGGGTGGGGGGGACGAAAGAAGAA
>JBCNYH010000026.1:3202062-3220369 GCA_039654325.1 Tandanus tandanus
TATACGGCTGTAACCATATTTTTATAAATCTCTCACTATGATAACTTCAGGGTGTCTCGCTAACCAATACCCAGAATGCAACGACAACAGGAGACACATGCCTGGAGCCCAATAAATTATTAACCCCGTTTAAGTTTTAATAGAGCAGCCACTACAGAGGAATCTTACTGGTGATAGGTTTGAGATGGGGAACGTGTCGATCCCGTAGATGATGGCACCCCCTAATCCGGCTGGGTCATCGATACACTGAACCGGCTTCTACAAAACAGAGAGGGGAAAAAAAGAAAAAAAAAAAAAGCTGTATTAAAAATCCTGCGTGGGATTATAACAGCATTTGAGTCACCGTACGTATTTTGTGTTATGAATGAATTGAAAAAATCTATTCAGTTAATAAGCTATTAAAAACTTCATGAAATAAAAGAATTCATGAAACGATCAGGACAGTTACCTGCAACTCTTCAGCTGAAGCAGAGCCCAAGGGGTCCCGTTGGCCTTGTTTGCACTTAGACAGCAGCACTCCCTGGATAATGATTATTATTAGTAGTAGAAGGTACAGTAGTTCTAACATAATACACCCTTTGAAATATTATGTTAAGCTTCTGTTAATTAACATTAATTAGTAATTATAATTCACACACATCTCAATTTAATTTACTTGGTTGACATTTTGTATAAAATCTTCCCGACTACACCTGCATCGTTAGCTGTTTTTCCTGAAGTCCAGGTGCGAATATTACAACTTGCTTTCTATTCTCATTTGTGAATGTCGCTCATGTTGGTTAATGTAGAACTCGTTTTTTTTTTTTTTCTCCCTCCAGTGAATTGTGTCAGTGTCAAGTGTTCGGTTTCTTGGCATGATCACTGGTCGCACAAGTGGCTGTGCGCCACCCTACCATGACGCAAACAATGACAAAGCGGAAGCTTTGGACTGGACTGTGCAGTCATGTGATTCATCACTATCAGCCTGCTAGGCGTGGTCCCTTCCTGGGGGCCAGAACGGAAACGAAAAGTCGGCCTGTCCTCACACCACATTACGACCCGCGCTAAAACGAAAAACTGCCGGACCACTTTGAGGTGGTCGTGCTCGACCGACAGGACTGGGGAAAAAAATATCAAGTCAAGTCACCGGACTGCCAGAAGACTGATGATGGTCATGTGTTAGCAACTTTGCTAATGTTGTCGGCCAGACAGTAAAGTCAAAGCTCTTGGTGGAATCTCAATACAAAGTACATTAGTTAAATATGCTGGTAACGTAAAAGGTACTAAGTCCATGAAATACACAAACTTTCGTTTTCTCTATAAATAACACTCAGTTTCCCGTGTACCAGCTTAACAGTCGAGATATTTCTTTATTTGTCCTTTTAAGCTCATTTAAAACATAACAATTGGAATAAAAAAATTTTTTAATTATTTAAAGTTTTATACAATCTGCTTCATACCTGGAACATTACACAATCTTCTGAGAGTAAAAACCAACAGTCTTTGTCTTGACTCCTCGATTAGTATTAGCACACGTTAGCATGCTAGCATAGAGAAAAAAAAATTCTTTTTTAACTAACTGGAAATAAGCCATAAAGTAACAGGTTAAACATGATTAGCATTTGTACTGTGCATTTTTACCTTAAATTATATGTTTTTATTAAATATTTACCGACACTCAGGCCTATAGTTTCAGGCCTATAAAGGATAATCGCGACGACGATGACAACAAACTCACAACGTGGATATTTTAACTTAAGCTGCACATATTCCACTTGTATGCTTGCTAGCAAATGCTAACTAGTTCAGATCGAATTCAGTGATCGATAATTAACACGCACGTGAAGCTTTTTAAACATAAATAAAACCCGGAAAAAATAAAACACGACAGTAAACACACCACGACGACAAAACACAATGCCCTGACAAGTACTTGAAACACCTACCAGAATTGCTCTGGATGTTAGAAGCTAAAATAGACATTCGTTCTTCTATACACATCGACTTTGGCATATATTTAGGGATAAAATTGACAAATTTTCTTTAAAGCCTAGATACCTACCATTGTACACGGATAGACCAACATAAAGGTAACAGCAAGCACCTCCCAGCAGTCTGGTAATCAAACAAAAGAAGAAGAAACAATGCACGTGTAAAATGACGTCATAAGTTTTAAGTTTAAATAAATATTTCCATACAGTTATTTATAAATTATTCATATTTATTCATTAAGAACTATATACAGTAATCTATCAAATATGTTTACGTCTTTAAAGCCCAGAACTCAACGTCACATCTCTACATGGTCATTAAAAATAAATAAATGTTCCGAAAAGTACACTAACACAATTAACGGTTTTAAGAATTACCCAAACAGCAGTTGATTTCTATTAAAAAAGATATAAAAATATTATTTAAAAATCTACTTTTAAAAAAACCTACCTGTACACAGTGACTTTAATACAAACCCAATGTTACACATGCATATATAATTTCTGCACGAGCACGAGCTAACTACACGTTAGCGCCTCTAGCGCGCCGGTGCGTATGATTTTAAAATTTTGTTACTTCTATGCAATAATATTAATTAATTACTACTGTGACTGTTTGGATGTTATGTTTGCAAACACATTCATGTCATTCACCTCAAACTTAATAGCTCGATATTCAGGTGATATTTAATAATGTTAAAGATTCCTTTACCCAATTTTTCTCGCACATCGCAGTTTCTCAGTTACATCCGAGCCTTTCAAGATTCGCGGGTTAAAACTTCAGCCTCCAATAACAACCGAAGCTTCTTCAATTCTTTAATCTTCCTTGAGCAGCCTGAAGATTTCTCCTGGACTTTCTTTTCCCACAATGAGTAAAGAATGTAAAAGTCTTCAAAAAACAAACTAAACTCAAGATCGTTTCCATTTCCTTCAGATGTACAAGAATCTAGGTCCCTGGTGAGAGTCTGTGAACCTCAGGTATAGTTCGTTGGCCTGGAAAGAGATCGCTCATAAAGGTTTTAAGCATGGCAAACATTTGCATAGATGTTACCGCCTACAACAGGAAACCACCAGGATCTTAATCATTTCCTCTTCAGGGTATGACAGTAAAAGGGACACAATTACTTTAAAACAAATAAAACTAAATGAGGACAATTTAGAGATTTTTTATCCTTTTTTATAAAATAATTCTGATGTGGGGACAAAAAGAGCAGAGGCCATTACCATGCTCAGAGGCAACGCCAAACAGAACTACTTTCACTTCTATTATAATTCTTTCAACTACAATGGAGCAGCAAAATGTAAAAAAAAAAAAAAAAAAAAAAAAAAAAAAAAAAAAACAAACCCAAAAATAATTTCACCATGCTTTTTTAACACCAAGTCTGAAGGGGTGCAAATTCTTCCAGTCACATGGTAGCTTTACTCAGTCTGAAAGCACGCTCTTACTGATCTGGTTTCATCAACATTAGGGGAAAAAACCCCTCCGCACCAGATCTGTGAGTTTGCGCTGACAGAAATCCTGCAAACAGCAGCAGAAGCATTTCTACAGCATTCTAGTATAGACTGTCTGTTCGTGCGTAAATGGCAAATACAGATCTTGAATCTTGAAGAGGTGACAGCTTGAGAGAATTGAAGTTCTCATGTAAGGAAAAAGAAGTGATGCCAGTCATGGGTTTTTAACTGGTAAAAAAAAGGAAACGATGCTTGAGAAGAGAAAGAGAGAAACAATTTGGCATGAAAAGTAATAAATAAAAGAACAAAGAGTAAATAAATCACAGATTCATGAAGACATGAATTTTTAAAAGTCATTAATATTTTTGTTGTTCTTTTATTATCCAGGTAAGTCACAATGAGATCACAATCTCTTTTTCTAGAAACCCCTGAAAAATATACTGAATATTATATTGTACTATGTTTTGGGGGTATTAGTGTACTGGAATGGGGGGGACTTTTTTTATGTTGAAAAAAGTTATCATTCATAATGTATTAATTCATATCTGTAGTCAGACTAGCAAAGAGATCTGGCTATAAGTATTTTGGTTTTATCTTCATTCACAAATTATTGGACTTAAAATGAAAAGTAATTTTCATAAACAAATTAGAGGAAAATAAAATTATACACCCTACAAATGATTTTCAGAAATGGGATTATTATAAATATATGTGTGTGTATTTCAAATGATAGATGCCTGAAAATTATTTGTAAATAATCCCATTCAACCCCATCTTTTTGTTTGTTGATTTAATAGCTGGCAATAATAACAAACTAATTCATAATGAAATAAACTTCATTTAACTAAAAACCATTCACCACCTCCTTCCTAATTTCGATTGTACTTTTTGACTTGTTTTAAAGAAATGGGATCCGCAGTTCGGATGAAACGCTCAGAAGCAGAAATCAACCTTTTACATTTTATTACACAAAATTCTTTGTACAAGTTTCCGTAAACAAACTCCCAGTTATTGTTACACCCCACTTGCTTTTGCTTCAGTTTTCCCCTTTTTCCTGGAAAAAAAGAGAAAGATACAAATAGACCGGTGGACTCAAACTTTACAATATTCATTCTTTAAAAATGTACTCAAAAGGTATTAGTTATACTAATTGAATAGTTAATTATTCTTACAATTATCCAAAGTATGCAGCTAAGCAGGTATAATGCATCTTACAACAGAGGATTTACTTCGTACCGACGAATAAGAAAGCATACCGACGTTAAAATAAACTAGGATAGCACAGCCTTGTCTGATGAATCCTGATACATACAGATGGTAAAGTCAGAATTTTGGTGCCAACAGAGTGAATCCATGAACCTGCATGGACCCATCCGTTCAGGCTGGTGGGGGCGATACGACGATGTGGGGAAACTTTTTTTGTCATACTCTGATTGCGTTAATATCAATCACCGCTTGAATGCCCCAGTCTCTTTGAATATTGTTTATGAGCATGTGCGGCCCACAATAGCCATAATTTACCATCCTTAATAACGGCTACTCCCAGCATGATAAATAGACCTTCATAAAGTTCAGAGATCAATGAAAATGTAGCTGTATATACACTATACAATTCAAACTACGAGAATTTTTACAGAAAGACGGTAAAGTATCATTAGGAAAAATCCTAAAGGTCCGTGAATACATTCTTGGGGTGTTTTATTATAATTTCGACCACTCCAATACCTTTTGACTTTGTCGGGATTCTTGTTCATGAGAAAGCGAGGCGTTGTGCAAATTGTTGACCTCCTCGGTGGTTTCTTCTCAAGATGCCGCTTGACTTTGCTATGGAGATTGAAAACGTCTTTAAACATCACACACACACTCTCAACAATATATAATACAACCAGAGAAATTACAGAATCCATGTTTTCTGCAGTTTTTAATACAGAAGTAATGAGTTTAAAAGAAGAAGTGATGCCAGCCACAGTTTCAAGGGCATTTAATAAGTAGTATAGAAATAAACTGACATCTAATTCAATAGTAACCAGAGGGGCACTCAGAGTGTCACATACCTCCACCAGGCACAACTGGATTATGGGGACACTATTGGGGCACTGATTAACCTAAAAAAAACCTGGCTAAAAGGTGTGATCACATGATACCTATAACGATCACAATTTGAGCCGATCATATTTCAGTGTGAGTCCAAGGTTTCAGGTGATTTTGTTCATATACATGTACTATGGTTCTCCAATTGTTACCCGATGTGATTCCGAGATTATTACGATCTACACCAACGTCACTCCGATTTGTACCGATGCGTCTCCGATATAGTATTAAAAATAAGTCGCAAATCCAGTTTCCCCAAATTTTATACCAATGTTATACCGATCATTACCCATGTGTACCGATGTACTCCGAACACAATAAAAACACACAAACTTTTTTTGCTGTGCCCAAAATTCGCTCTTCCCTGAAAACACTCTTCCTCCGATTTTGTCCGACGTGTAATGATGTTCTCCAATTTCCTCTGATGTAACATCGGAATATGATCAGGGCAGGATCATGACTGGCATTGTGTGAGCGCACCTTAAGGCGCAGGTATCATTTTAATATGCCATGGTTATAATGAAATGTCTCCCTCTAGTGGGCATCTGATAAACATTTTGACCGATGCTAAAATAGGGATTTTCAGAATTTTTTTCAACATGATCCCATGAACAGATCAATTGTTTTGCTAGTTGTACCACAGCCTAACCTTGAAAAGAAAATCATCCTGATCTGTGCATAAATTTTTGAGTTCTGTTGCACACAAACAAACATGATGAAAACAACCTGATGACGGAGGTAATTACAGGTATCTACCTTTTTAGTTTCTTGAATCCAATCATGTAATCAGGAACAGGACATCCAGCTTGCTTTATGACTGAGGCAATGCTGGTTAAAAAATAAAAAAATGTTTAAAAAAAGCAAAGTGAAATAATCAAAAGTAAATGATCATAATATTTCCTTTCAGTTTTCTTCTAAGTCAAAGATAATGAGTTATCCGTCATTCCTACCTGCGCAGGAGCGGTTTATCCGACTCTGTGAAAAACGTGACAGCTTTTCCTTTATGACCTGCTCTTCCTGTGCGACCTGGACAGGTCAATAAATTTTTTTTTTTTAATCATAAACTGGATAAAAAAAAACATCATTTTCCAACAGATAAAACCTTCTCAAAGCTGACAGTCAGCCAAGTGCAAAAGTTTACAACCACGAGGAAAAACTAAGATGACAAATCTTTACTTTTGCACGTGCACCAAGTTTTTGGGATTCCCCCACCGTTAATCATGGCCAAATCCCACCCGTCGAGTATTGCCTTCCTATCATGCGCCCAACACCAATCACGGAGGGGCAAAGCAAGCACGTACCCCCAGTGCGACATACACCGATACACCACTGTTTAAAGGGAAATTAACCCAAACCTGCATACATCATACACCTTTCCACATCAAAATGCTCTAATTGCTAGTAATTAATCCACACACAGGGGCACCACGGTACTGCAAAAATAATCGCATGTGATTCATGTGTATCCAACGATAAATACGGAAGTAATCTGCATATGAATAACGGCGGGTTGTACCATTCGTTCCTATAAACGAGCTGATGTTTGTAAACAGAAGCGTGTATTATACTGTATGTAGATGGCTCTGGTTTTATTTTTATTCAGAAGTTTACTAGTTGATATCTGATTTGCTAGTTTAATACCTGTACACTGTTACTTTTGCCACTACCTTGGCTTATATAAACTGACGGAGTCACGTCCTGTTCTCACAATAATGCAAACTATTAAATGAATCTCTGCAGATTGCAACTTTGAAAAATGTAAGTAAAAACTACCCGATAATGAAAACATGTACATGTTCATGTGTAACAGGAGAGTCTGGAAGGCCTCCCTTACATTTCACTTCAACCTGACTTTGGAATTCTAGCATTTTAGTTTTTTGTAAATGAACTGTGACATAAGTATTACATAACTGCTAAATTCCTCCAATGAATCATCTTTAACCCTTCAGGAAACATGTCTACGAGGGGTGTGGTCTCTTTGATGACGACTCGACCCCTATTCACAGGACATAAGCATCAACTGAATAGTTTCACAAGAGAATGATCATCCTATCCTATTTGCTGGCTTCACGCTCCAACCAGATGTGAAACCACTGGGCATTACAGGAGATGGACGACTGACGGGTCGATGCGTTAGACAGCACCCTTCGTCACTACTAATTTTACATCAAGAATGGTGTTTATCTCCCAAATCCAAGGTGCACGGATGCCGATCCAGTGCGTCAACACCTTACTAACATACTGTGTGGGAGTTTGTCTGAACCACCGCGGTTGCAAACGTCTGCACTTGTCTGTGTTTTTAAAGCAAAATTAAAAAAATAAAAAAAAAAACCAAGTGCACAGCTCGGGTTTCTGACAAACCTATGCGATGAATATACTCCACAGCACTCGTAGGAAAGTCATAGTTTATCACCATATTGACGCCTTTGAAGTCGATTCCTCGAGCCATGAGCGCCGTGCAGATGAGCACCCAGATCTTACCAGCACGGAAGCTTCGCACCACATTCTCTCTCTAACCACAAGAGCAAATCAACACAGACAAAACCACATGTTTTCAGTTAAGTACATGTTGCACTGTCCCAGATCTCACTCTCTCACACACACACACTCACACTCAGAAATTACAGATTAAACAATAAACCTTTGCTTTATAGGAACTTAGATGATTCAAGACATCCTTAGACACAAGATTTTCTTGTAATGACTCTGTTCAGTCTGAAAGCTCCGCTCCTCTCGCCCACACAGGGACACCCCACACATGGGCCAAGCCAACGTACCATGTTGTTTTTACTACATTTCCGAGTAAACCAAGAAGAAAAGCGTCACAGGGAAAAACACGAAGGTTATTAGTGATTGATCAGATGGGATCGTGGTTATCAGTGATTGGTAGTTTTAGATACACTGCGAGTCAAACACATCTGTTTCCTAAACTCCTATAATACAATCTTGAACTTTAAGATATCAGTGAACAGACCCCGATATGGAACATCGAGGGCACGATTCAGTGATATCCACCTCAACGGAGGTGAATAATCATATAGATTTTGTATAGATCATGTTTTAATATATACACTTCAGGAACATCAGTAAAACAAACTAAAATGAGGTTTTTATGGTTTATTTAATACTTTTTTAAATTATATTATTATATATAATGGTTAGAGAAGCGACTTTGGGACTGAAAGGTCACTGGTTCGATTCCCGAACCAGCAGGAAAAATGTGTGGCGGTCGGGGAGTGAGCTGTACCTTCCCTTACTCCACATTGTGCTCATTGTTTACGTGTGTGTGTGTGTGGACTCACTTTGAATGGTGAAATGCAGAGGCAATTATTTCCCTTGTGTGACTAATACAGTATAGCAAAATCACAAAAAAAAAAAAAAAACTCTAGGATATTTAATTTGTAGGATGTCACCAACTTGGGATAACACTTAAATCCACTCACACACAAAATATATATCAGTCTATATACACTTTTTATTTTTCTTATTTTTATTTTAAACAGTTATTTCATGACCTCTGATCACATAAGAGCTCATAAATTGCGAGGTGTGAGATGAGTGGATGACGAGTCATATACTATCAGAGGGAGTGGAATAACAGTTTTATTCGATCCTCAGGATTGTAAGATATAACACTTATTAATATTATTATTATTATATTCAAGTTCTTGTAAAAACTAAAAATAAATCTATAAATAAATTTTATATATTTTTGATTTTCGTGGATACAGTCTAGACAAAAAAAAAAAAAAAAAGCATTAGGTTCACTTCTGGTTTGCGAGTGGATCTAGCAGAGGCTCGCGTTAGGGTCACATTTCCCGTTGCCGAAAAAAGTCGCAGTTCGTGGGGGGTTACTCTAATTCGTGGAAAAAAAATAAAAAATTATAATGAAATACTTTAGCTCAGAACGAGTCACGACCATTTCAGTATTTATGATGACACTGAGGTTACCATAAATAAGCTGATTATTCTAGGAGTAGAGTAGCCAATCAGAGTGCAGAATTGCTTATATCTAGTGACCTAGAATAGTATATATATATATATCTATCTCACATTCATACAGTATATAGTATCTATATACATACTTTACCATGACTCTTATTCAGTTTATGCATTTTTTTAACCAACATTTCCATGGCATCATTTTTCCAGCTCATTGCAGCATTTCTGCTTTTCAAAGTGTTTCTAACATACAGAATTTATATACATATACTCACATCACTCTTTTCGTCCTTTACTCACCTGCTGTTGCGTGCGCTCGGCGTGAATCACGTCCACGTTGATGCCTTCGTACACCAGCTCGTGGAACAGCTCTCGGGCTCGCCCTATAGACTGCACGAACACCAGCACGGGAGGCAGAAACCCCTGTACACACAAGAGTGCAGAAGATACGTGAGGAGTTTAAATATGCACATAACCTCATCTCCTGTAGTTCAGGATTCCTTCATGAAATAATACCGCGCTGATGGATACATCAACAACGTGCTTATGTTAAAAAAGGGTAAACGAGGGGTGTCGCCCTGGACCTTTCTGAAGTTTGTGCCAGTTATATATTTCACTACAGACAGTCTACAGGCAATATTCCACGGATGTAAACGTAACAAAAGACTAAATTTATCTGTTCAGAAGTTCCAAGGCCGTCATCGTTGGTTCCAATGTCGCGACTACTGTCATGTGTTTTATTTTGGCTTGTGAGTCTCCCTCTCTGCACTGATGCTTGTCAGGTGGGCAAGCTAACTCGAGCTTAACAAGGTGTGCCTGGAAGAGGTGATGACTGGAGGAGCCAGAGGGAGGCGTATGGTGAGAGAGAGAAAACGCCTCTCAAAACCGCATCCTCGTTTTCCCTCACTAATGTCTCATCAACATGGAGAGATGGGAGGAAACCATGTGAGGAGAATGGAATCGAGGAAACGTGTTTAAAAAGAAATGAAACTTCATTGCCTTTGAAGTGTCACGCAGACTGACGTTCGCTGCTACATGTACACTCATACACAGGCTGCCTTTCGTCCTAATAGTCAAATGGAATTTTGAAAAGAAAAAAAAAAAAGAACAAGTCATTCGCATACAAAAAAAAAAGTCGTGCACAAATTCAGAGCAGCGTAACATCCTTCCTGTTTTCCTTGAACCTTGGACAGAAGGATGGAGAAAGCAAAAAAATAAAAAATAAATAAAAAAAAAGGCAGTCTATCCATCATCTGGAGATCTCTAATTCAATTCCCGCTGATGCCACGGTCATCCGCAGCCAGGAGCCGAGGATTCAGGGAGGGAGGGATGGCGTACACGCTCTCTTACCCGTCGATCACAGTGATACTAGCCATTCACGGGCTTCCATGAGCTCATGCATGCATACAAATGTGGGTGGGTAGCGCTTTCCTCCGAGTGTGTTACATCGCACTGATGTTGCACGAGCGGCAATTTTTTTTCCAGGGGAGTGGAATGCAGTCGGCTGGAATCGCGTGCCTCAGAGGAAGCACATGGTGGTGACCTACGTCCACACTGGTTGGTAGGGGTCATGTGATTGGGAAGAGATGTCTGATAGGTGGGGGGAGGACCACGGCTAAATTATTTTAAGAAGCCTTTCCTTTTTGTGTATTTTTAGTGACAAGTCATGACCCAAGAAATTTCACTTCCCCTGCAAACAGCAACTATGTCAAGAGAAAGTGCTGAAATGATCATTGCCTACATCCTCATCTACTCTGATAGTCATAAACATATACAAGAACAAGTCCTCGCAGCTAGCGCTCGTATTCACCAGTCTGTGTTTACATTATTCTACTTAAAGAGTAGCGGTATCGGTCATCCTTACAGCATAATTTTACATTCAAATGATTCGGAACCTTATTTTAACATAAATGACCACAAAAAGCACAAAACTGGTCATTTTATGAATTTCTAGCGGGGCTGAACTGCAGGGGTTAGTAGTTTTTCCTCAGAAGTGACAACGCGTCTGGTGGCGTTGACGGTGAGACGTTACATTCCAGTGACTCTGTAGACGAGAGCGCTGCCAGAGATGAGCATGACGGCACACTCTAGGAGAACATCACGAACTCTAGCCCAGAACATTCCACGCAATAGACACCCATTATAAATACACAAACTGACTCAGAAACCCTTATGGCACTTGATCAAAGATTAAGAGAAAACTGTAAAATGTAGCAAAAAGCCATTTTGCCCGTCGAAATGTCGACTTCAGTGTCCACGTTTTAAAAGTTCAACCAAGTTTCTATGTGAAAGTCGTCAAAGTGAGGCGAGTTTCATGATCGTTTGTCGACCTCTCCCCGTTCATTCACGGCGCACGTTTAGATATATACATTGCGTGGGTTGCCTTTTGAGCCACATTAAGTGCTACGGAAGAAGAAGAATAAAGAGCCCCATTTTTCCAGGGTGAATAGTTTTGTGTCTGCTCTTAAGCAGCCACAATGGCTGGTGATTTAGATAAAGATATATCATGTAAATCTGAAATGGAAACATTTTCCACATTTGGGTCATGTGATATAAAATATGATATAGCTATTGCGAAAGGAGGAAACCCAAATGTAGTCACATTATATAACTTTATTTTTTAAATTTATTTGAAAATCCTTTGCACTGATGGAAACCAAGCCTCTGCTGCACCATCGGCTATAGCTAGCATCTATTGGGGTTTAAATTCTCACCAACCTTCTTTATCAGGTCCCGTATTGCGAGCAGCTTGCCGTTTTCTGCCCCGACGAACAGAAGCTCCTGCTCGACTGTCTCTGCTGCAGAGTTCCTACGAATGGAAACAACACAAGAACGTAGTAGCGATAAGGCTTCTGTATTACTGAACTAAAAGTTTTAATCACATTGATTTTCCTCAGATTACGATGCACCATTAGCCCCTTATTGTTTTCATTAAACAAAGAAAACGAGGGATACGTCCTCAAAACAAAACAATCGGCGCAAACTGAAAATCACAGTGCATTTTGGGGCTCGTTCTGCTCGCGTCTTCAACTGAACTGGGGGCTCGTGGCTACTTTTCATACAGTTCTAGAAAAAACACTGAGTATGTTGAGAAGCCTTCACACACACACACACACACACACACACACACACACACACACACGTCCTACCTGGGGCCGATGTTAACGGAGACGAGATTGTCTAGGTTGAGTTTGCACCACTGCTCGACCTCGGTGGTGAAAGTGGCACTGAAGAGAGCGCGGCGAACTTTGGAAGAGGTGCACGCCAGGAAGATGGTAGCCAGCTGCTCCCTGAAGCCAGTCTTACCGTCCTCGAACAGCTTGTCGGACTCGTCCACCACCAGCCACTCCACGCTGCGCACGCCACACGAGGTTTTACAACACAAACACAAGCAGCAGCACTGAACAGAGTTGCGTTCACCGCGCAGCTGCGTTAATATCCATTCCTGAATAAACTGACCTGCTGAGATCAACAGCTGGGGGATCCTGATTCAGAAGGTAGATCAGTCTGTTTGGTGTCGTCACCAGTATGTCTGGGTGGGGGGCGGGGTAATTAAAATTAGCTCCAATCGTTAGAAATAAATCGGCACCAGATTTGGAGGGAGACTTACCAAACTTCTTGGCTGACTTGGGCCCGTATTTTTTGGCTGCGTCCACTCCTTTGTTAATCATGTGAACCCTGAAACCCATTCCTTCAGACAGTTTCAGCAGCTCTCTGTGCGTCTACAGGCAAAAGCATAAGGTCTACATCACCTCTTAAACAAAACGGGCTCGGAATCATTCAAACAGTACCGATCGCTGGTGCGTGAAGGTGTCACCTGACTGGCCAGCTCTCTCGTGGGGGCTACGACGAGCGCTCTGAAGCCTTTGTTCTGTGGCTGACGGAGATGCGCCAACACAGGCAGGCAGAAGGCGATGGTTTTACCTGAGCCTGTGGGGGCACATGCAAGGATTTCTCGTCTCTGGAATGCACAAAAAAAAGCATGTCAATCCTTCAGTGTATTACCTAAATAGCGTCCGCCTCACAGCAAGAAGGTCTTGGGTTCGAGTCCCGGCCTGGGCTCGGGTGTTTCTGTGAGGAGTTTGCACACAGAGTGCGTTGTTGTTCTCCACATGCTTGTGTGGGTTTCCTCTGGGTACCCCAGTTTCCTCCCACAGTCCAAAGATATGCACATTAAGCTAACTGGCTGTTCCACACTACCCTAGGTGTGTATGTGTTGCCCCGCAATGGTCGGGTGAGCTGAGTTGTGTTTGCATCTTGTACAGCAAGTACAGTATGTGCAAAAATATTCTGTTTGCTCCACACTGCTACAGAATGTTTGCCATGTGACTCGTCTGGTGTTAGTGCATCCTGACAGACTAACACAAACTGACTTACATGCATCATCAGAGGGATGGCCTGCATTTGAATGGGTGTCGGAGTCTGAAAGCCGGCCGCTCTGATGTTCTGAATGATCCGGGAATCCAGCTCATATTCCTGCTGAAGCTCTTCAAACGCCCCAAGAGGGTCAGGGACGTCGGTGCCATGCACGTTAATCCTGTTCTGGTGCCGGATCCGATTCAGCTGAAATATTCCAACAGAATGAGTGCGCGAGAGATTCGAATGGTGTATACAGAAGTGCTACGAGTAGCTGCACACTAACAGCATTAAGGTGGAACTGATACTTAACTGTAAAGTGCAGAATTATTACTTTTTGTAAACACATGCACATGTCCATTCCGTAGTCCAGTTCATGATGGATGTTGCATATTATATTTAAATGTACACATGTATAACGTCTAATATTTCATAAATAAAATGCATATGAATTTATGCTTTTAATCATGAAAAAAACTGACCTCTATACTGACTAACAACAAATATTTCTTTTTGGCCAGCATTGCAAATATAATTTTCACATCCTTTCCCCTTCAGTGAATAATCTCTCTGCCCTATAAACTTTATCTAAGCTAAGACCGATGCTGCTTTAGGAACAAAAATGCCAAAAACACAAAATCTCTCAAATCTATTTAAATCACAGATAACACTTAAGGACAGTAATGTTTTTACCTTCTCTTTGTGAAGCTGCTTCAATCTCTTTATTGATGGTCCATCTGTGGTCTTTTTCTTCGGTCCTTTCACCTTCTTTTCTTGTGAAGACACCCACTGAATCCCTGCCTGCTCTTCATCACCATCATCATCACTCTCATCTTCTGAATCTGTGCATAAATAGAAAGGCAAGAGTGAAACGACTATCGTCTTATGTTTCTACAGCAGCGTCACAAATATTCCTAATGACACACCAACTCTACACAAACTATTCATGTGCGTCCTTTACCCTGATTTTTCCTTTTTTTCGTCAGCTTGCCCTGGGATTCATCCACAATGGTTGGATCCTCCTTTGACACAAACTCTTCATTTTCATCATCACCATCATCAGGTGTGGACTCTTCAAAAGGCTCTTCTCTGGTTTGACCAAAGAAGCTAATTTCACTCAAAGGATTGGAGATGTCTTTATTCTGAGATCTCACCACCTGTTTCATGCAGAGTGGAAAAAGCAGAGGAAGTTGAGTGGAATTAAATGAACACTGTTAGTTGTACTAACTGCATTTATAATCCATATGTAGGGTTTCATGACAATTTATACAAAACAATAATAAAGGACTCTATAACGTGTTTATTCAGATTAGCTTAAAAAAAAACAGGATTCCAGCTAAACAAAAGTGGCTTGTTACTCTTTAATATATTAACACATAACACGTGATAAACATTTATAATTTACCTTAATGGTTTTTAAATTAAATACAGTACTTATTGTAAAATTGATGACTAAGAACTCCCTGTGCAGTTGTGCTAGCAGGTTAGCTAACTCGGCATGTAAACACCACGTTGATTAGAGGCACACTTGCTAGCCATGGCTAACCTCTACTGTATGAGCAAAAATACCTGAATATAATGCCAGCTTTTCAGTAAAACACACCTACTACATCAAAATATATCCACACCTTACCTTAAACCTTTCAGCATCTCTGCCAAATCTTTTCAAATCAAACTTAGCGCCGGCTCCAAGCCTCTTGAACAACTCCACAGCGTCCATTGAGAAGGCTCTACACAGCGCAATGGCGGAGAGGCTAACTAATCGAGTGCGGAGCCGTCGATCATTGCCAGGTCGGCGATCGATTGTACATAATCTATTATTATGCACTAAATGGGAGGGCAATGGCGGAGAGGTTTATTAGTCGAGTGCAGAGCTATCGATCATGAACAGCTCGGCGATCGATTGTACATAATATCTTAGTATGTGCTACATGGGAATGGCGCGATCTGATTGGTCCATTATCTCAAAATGAAAAACCATTATTAATCAGATGGATAATTTTTTTTTAATTATTCCCTGAGACAACTCACAGTTTTTTCATGGTCACTTGGAACATGTGGTGTCATCTTGATAGTATTTTTTAAAAGAACAATAAACTATGAAGCTAGAGCAGAGCGGCGGATACTAGCTGGTTGTGCATCGAATGCTGGGTTTCGTCAGGGTTCGAAAAAGGTCGCTAAACAGTTCACAGACAGTTTTTAGGGTCGCCAACAGTTTTTTCATGTCGCAAATAAATTTTGAACATGAATATACTTTTTAGCAAACATTTGCAAATGATTGTAATATAGGTCGCTTAAGTTATTTTTGGTTCGCCAAGTAGTGAACACAATACTGGGGAGAGTTCGCTCACCTATTTTATAGGGTTGGGTCCATCAATCGTTGTTTCTCTTTTCTTCTTCTCTTTTATATTCCTCTTCTTTCCTCCAGGACAGATGCAGCAGCTGCCAGACAAAGCAATTTTTTCTTCAAGGGCAGCAGCATGTTGAGCTTCTTCCATGTCCATATTCTGGAAATCCATCTTCTATATCTAGGGAGGGTTTGCTTGCCCTTTTTATAGGGTTACGCGGTTCAATTCCAAGATTCACCTGACATGGTATTTTGCCGGGAGTTTCCAAAAAGGTCCCAATCGTGCTAATCGTCACACTGTCGCTAACGCTCACTAACACTCCAAATGTCTTTCACAAACACTTCCTCAAACATTCGTGCAAATGTTGCCAATTGTCACTAAAAGTCTCAAAATGTCTCAAAACGACAGAGGTGAACCCTGATGTTCGTCAACATTCGACGGAAAAGTTGGCGAATCCAAAATTCACTCTATTTGTCAGCATTCGCCACTCCGTGAGATACAGGCTTAAAAATCTTGTTTCAGTTTTTTTGTGTGTGTTCATGCATAGTGCATACTAAAACAACTTTACCCAATGCAGTGTAGTAAGTACTAATGAAAGTAAAATAAGTTGTCCGGTTTGTTACAACTGTCATACGATCAGCTCATTCACCTCGGGTATCAATTTTCCTTATGTCAGCACCTAATTAGAAAGCTACGATCGCTGTGTTATCAGGCTCATGGGTGGAGCTAAGGGGTTGTCAAAGGTGGATTTTGCTCCGCCAAACTCAAGCATGGCCACCGGTTTTGCCATCCTACACATTATTGAGTGTCAGTAGTCACAGAACTGAATGATTGTGTAACTCTCACTGTGATAGGATATTTTAAATAATAAGAGTGAAATAATGTAATCATCTTTTATTAGTAATTAATTAGTGTGTTCTCCATTGCGCTGTGCTTGGTATTCTGTCTGTGATACTGTCAGACTTGATAACAAGGGTATCTTGTTCCAAAAAAAGAACTCAGTAAAAAATTTCCAAACAAAGATGAATGCTCTTTCACATTTTTCAAGGTCTCAGCGTGCAGGTAAACTCACACATGATGTTTTTCAGTTCCCTGTGGTTATCTGTGATTTTCAAATAAATGAGCTTACATACATAAAAGCATTTTACTTTAATTGAAATTCATTTTATATACTTTTATTACAATTTTTTTCTTATATTTTGCATTTAACACCGTCTTTCCTTTGGCTATATTTATGATGATTTTTAGTTTTTTGTTTTTTATTATTTATTTATTTATTTTTGTTGGATTTATTACAATCAATGTGTTTAAAATGAATTAGATACCAAACAATTTTATTAATATTACAATTGTATTAAACATAATATAGTCAATCCTACTTTTTACATTTCCTTTTAGGGATTTCATATGGTGAGAGTTTCCCTTCTCATACTTCTATTTTTTATTTTGTTTTGCTTTGTGTTGTTAGGGTTGGTTATTTTATTGGCGGGGTGGGGGGTGTTTTCGGCGCATGACATACTTCCTCATATCATTTCATTCAAACCTCCAGAGAAGAAACAAGTGCAGAAATTTTGTTAAGATGAGGTATTTGTCTAAATTTCTTATTCTTATTCTTATTGTTGTTGTTATTATATTATTATATTTTATTATATTTTTTTGCCATAGACAAACATAATAATTTTTTTTATTTATCACCAGCATATCTGAGATTATTAATGTAATTTTTTAATATTTTTAAGAATATATTTTGATATTATTAGTAGTAGTAGTAGTTGTAGTAGTATTGTCTATTTTATCCAAAATGTATTAATGAATAAAGGAAACATTTTAATAGAAGTTTTAACAAGTCATGTTGTAACTTAAACCACTTTCAAATTATTTTATTCATTTGTCTGCCTTATAATATTATATGCTTAAATCAATAACATCATAACAAAAAACCTTGTCCTTCACATTTCTTCGATTTTTCATTTGTAAAATTTGGCATTTTTATAAAATGATATTTTATAAAATATCAGTTATTTTAACAGTGTTTAATTTATAAAACTGCTGTATTATTAACATTATGACAGCTCTCTTATCCAAAGTAACATATAGTTGCGTATGACACTGCATTTTTTTTTTATTAGGTAGTTTCTCTTCCACTCA
>JBCNYH010000026.1:3232298-3249867 GCA_039654325.1 Tandanus tandanus
TATATATATAAATGTATAAAGAAAACAAATGAACAATTATTCGCCGAACGCGGATTGGACATGATATCCAACGAACCTGAGGCAAATAATTGTTTTAGTATATACTACATGAGAACATAAGAAAAAAAAAAACTTAAATAAGATTTTTATTGTTTTTTTTTATACAGTTTCTATTGATACAAGCAATCAGGGTGGAGAATGTCTATTAGTAAATACCACACAGAAACGGAGTGATGTGATTGGTCGGCTATTCTATTAAAAATAGAAAAATGATCCATAAAAATTTAGCTTAAGTTTTGGGAGTGTTCTGTTTCGGTGAAGTACATACTGAAACACCTAAATAGAGTAAAGTACTTTGAATGAAAAGGCTAAACAGATGCTGTTATCGTTTACACCTGCTCAAAGTGCGGATCAACATCACACAAAATCTCATTTTAGTTTGCTTTTCATGTGTTTCTGCATAGTATATACACCAAAACTTTGAACCAGTTCAAAAACACACCATTGCGGGGTGTGATTTTAAAATTATGAATGAGTTTTGAATGAGCATTGCTTGTAGCTTGCAGAGCTCAGCTGACCTGCATCTGTAAGTGATTCCCATATGGAAAAATAAAATATAAAAATCTTGATGTAATAGTAATATATACTAAAACAATTATTTTCCTCAGGCTCGCTGAATTGAATAGTCCCTTCGATGGTGCCATCTCTGGGACTTTTTTAGCGACATCCACCTCGCCTTCCATGAATAACTGACAATTATCCCGAATTAGCGAACCAATTAGATCGCACTATTCCTGTATAGTAAATACCAAATAGAATTAAACTGAAAACATCTTAAGAACTAGTCAACTATTTTTAACTAGGATGAAATTTTAAAATCCGTCCCTGAGAATAACTTTGGTTTCTCATTATATAGAAGAAGGACTGGGGGGAAACCCCTGGATAATAAAATAATCTAACAGAATCAAATTTAACTATACAGAACTGATTGTCTCTACAATATTGGACTCGTACTATCACACAGCCTGTCCGTATACTTCATCTTCCATCTCGCTCCATATTTCACCTTTAACCTGAAATTATAGGAACATCTTCAGCTGTTCACACTGAGCCCACTGATGCAACATTCACTGAGTAAAAAGATTTTTTGCCGCAGATCCAGGGAGTCCGATCATGTTTGCCGTACCCGATTGATACCTGGCGTGGGTTGATACGAATTCTACGTTTAATAGTTCATCAGATAACTCGGATATGTGCAGAGGTTCCTCCTTCTGAAGTTTATGCTTTGGACAGCGAATGCCGTCAAGCGACGCAGGAGTCTGTAACAAGCATACAGTATATTACGTCTCAGAGTCAGTCCTCCAGATGTCCCAGTGCTTTTCTTCTAGCATCTGCTTCCTGTGTCTGAGATAACTATTCAGTGTTCTTTGGTGGATCATTGTGATCACGGTGCTCTTCTTAACGGTTCTTTGGCTTGGGTGGTCGTCAAGGCGACTGCAGTAAGGCACTCTTGTTGCTTAGCTGCCAAGGAAGTATATTCACACCTAGACAATGTCACCAAGCCTGCAAAGGGCACTGAAGTAAAGAAAATCATGCATTAGAAGAGTCCAGGGAATCAACTACTTTGTCCAATATTCAGTATGTATTAACATCCATTTATTATGTACTGGGTGGTGCAGTGGTTAGCACGTCCGCCTCACAGCAAAAGGTCCTGGGTTCGATTCCCAGGCTCGCGGCGTTTCTGTGTGGAGTCCCTGTGCTTGCGTGGGTTTCCTCCGGGTATTCCGGTTCCCTCCCACAGTCCAAAAACATGCACATAAGGCTACCTGGTGGCTCCGAACCGCCCATAGGTGTGAATGTGAATAGTTGCACCTGTTTTGGCCCTGCAATGGTCTGGCGAGCTGTTCAGGGTGTACCCCGCCCTCGCCCAAAGTCGGCTGAGATGGGTGCCAGGCAACCCGCAACCCTTATTAGGATTAAGCGGCTTAGAAAATGACTGGATGAATGAATTATTATGTACGATAGGATTGCCAGAGGCATGTTGGCATCCAGTACCTACACTTTGGAACTCGTTTGGAAGTTCAGGGCAGTATAATTTTAAAGGGAACGTGTCACCAGTTGGGCATGCACTCGAGGAACTGGCTGTTCTCCATCAGAAATTTCACCTCTCTCTTCGCCATAACTCAGGCGACTGTAAACGGTTGGCAAACGCCAAGTCAGTCGACCAAGCAGGTCTTTTTTAGGCTCTGCCACATAGAAAACACCTTGTTCCCCATCCCTCTGTGCTTGTGCCTGTTTTCCCCAAGCCTTTCTGGTTTTAAAAGGGGTCATTTGGCTTTAAAGCCATATTTCTAAGTTGTTGATTCAAGGCCTGTCTGCTGGGTTTTTTTTTTGCTTATTCTTTGTTGTTTTATGGCAGACGGAAGGTCCACACAAAACTAAACTATCGTAACCAAAGTGCAGATACACAACTGGTGATCTAATTCCTTAAAGCAGGATATAAAGAGTTACCTGTTTGCTGGAACCCAGATGAGAGATTGCACTGCTGTCCACGGAGGAGAATCGAGAAGGGTGAGAGTACTGAGGAGGCTCCTGCTTCGGTGAGTACACTTGGGAAGGCACCAAAAAGCGAGACATTATCATCAAGAACTCAAAATAAAACCGCCTGAATTTTGATTGGTTGGACGGATCTGCGCGTAAGTGCAGTGTACTTACTGTGTGTGTAGGCTTGCTGAGACGAGTGTGCGGTAGTAAGTGGCGTGAGACTGGAGCTGTGTGGAAACTGCATGGGCTGCAACGCCGTCAGACCAGTCACGCTGTTAATGATGGGCACGTTCTGGGACGGAGGAGCGCTCAGGCCTGAGGAAGAAAAGAGAAAGGACGAGTGCTGTTACAGTACATATAACATTACATACTGTATCATTACACTGCAAACGGGGCTCTATCAATTATTATTCCTAATCTCAAAAAGAATGGCGTCTGTCTTACTGTGTGTTGATTTTGTGTCTTGTCTGATATGTTTTTACCCCTCAGCCGGTTATGGCTGGACCGGTATTGTCGTTGGCTTGGTGGACTGGTGGGCGGGCGGCGTGACAATAACTTTGTCCCGGCCATTGTTCGGCTCATGCACAGGCCAGCTTTCTGAACTTTTGCATAGGCACTCCCTATGACCTAAACCTGTGCGTGGATTAGCTCATTTGCATATGAGACCTTTGACCTTGGCACAGTGACCTTGAACATATAAAGATTGTCCGGGCCACTGCTCGGCTTATATGCATGATAGCTTTCTGAAATTTTGCATAGCTGCATGCGGCAACTTTTTTTCAGTTATGCCCTTTTATATTGCCCCTTGGGGATAAATAAAGTGATTTGATTGAATGATTGATTGATTACCTGTTTTGTTAGTTTAATTATCCGTTTAACGAGTTTATGTTCTGTCAAGCTACTGATTTCAGCGTTTGCCCCATGAACCTTTATTCACCTTCAGTCTGTCTGCCTATCAACATTTTTTATTCTGTGCGAGTCTAAGGGATGGAGTTTAAGCTTCTATTTAGGGGGAAGATTATAGAGCCGGACCTTGTTGTACTAGTAGGGATGTTTTAGTAGTACACACAAAAAAGAACACTTTTATCTCATCATATTAAACGACAGGACAAAAGAACCTGAATACTACCAACACATTCCTACTGCTTATGAACTATTAACATCTGACAACGGTCTGCTAATTGTATAACAAAAGCCAAATCTCAGGGCAGCATTGAAAAGGTGTGACACTGACTCTGAGCAGCGAGGGTCATGATGAGACTCTGAGCCTGCTGGTGGTGGTGATGAGATGACTGGGACAGACTGTGGATGTTAGTCAGAGTGCTTACAGGGGGTAAGACTCCACCCGAGGCTGAAATCTGGAAAAGGACACACACACACACACACACACACACACACACACACACACACACACACACAGAAATTAAATACATAGAAGAAAAGACTAATGCTTGGGTTAACACTTCATACAGAATAAATACCTTCCTATCTTCCTGCCCTGGGGTTAAGTGTATATTTGAGGAAGGGCAGTCCGAGGTGAGGTGAGAAGTTTATAAGAGGGCTCATCAACCAGCCATAAAGCTGCGTAATACTATTATGGCACTAAATTATTTCCAAACATACCACAATCTGTTCACTCCTAGACAAAAAAAAAAAAGGGGGGCCAATCCCCGAATTGCAAAACATTTATTTTTGGAGCAGATCTTCCATCTTGTTTATGTTGGGAATTTCACAAATGTTTATTGTATTGTGGGCGTCACGGTGGCATAGTGGTTAGCATGTCCGCCTCACAGCAAGAAGGTCCCGGGTTCGAGTCCCAGGCTCAGCAAGGGCATTTCTGTTTAGAACTTGCAGGTTCTTCTCGGGTTTCATTCGGGTACTCTGGTTTCCTCCCGCAGTCCAAAGACATGCACATTTGGCTGATTGGGTGTTCCAAATCGCCCTGAGGTGTGAGTGTAAGTGTGAACAGTTGTGTGTTGCCCTGCAATGGTCTGGAGAGCTGTTCAGGGTGTACCCCGCCTTTGCCCAGAGTCGCATGACATAGGCATTAGCCTCCTGGTGACCCTTATAGGATTAAGTGGTTCAGGCTAGCAGGTTCTTCCCATGCTTACTCAGCCGACTCTGAGCGAAGGCAGGGTACACCCTGAACAGTCCGCCAGGCCATTGCAGGGCCAACACACGCACACACACACATCCAAACACACTCACACTCACACCTTGGAGCAATTTGGAATGGCCAGTTAGGCATAGTGTGCATGTCTTTGGATTCTGGGAGGAAACCGGAGTACCCGGATGAAACCCATGCAAGCACAGGAAGAACCTGCAATCACGGGAATATACGACTACTCCATGTTGACTCACCATCTTGGCTTCAGGGGACAGCAGGCTGTGGCAGGGGTCCAGGCCAGGTGGAGACACCTGCTGTAACACCGACTGGCTGTTGCCATGGTGACTGATGCTGGTTGAGGAAGTGACATCACTGGATCCCTGTTGGCTGTATCTGAATTCTATATAAACAGAAGTGAAGAGAGAACATTTAAAGATACTTTCCCCAAACAATCGGATCAAAGCAACGAAGGTTTTCCCCCCACAGACAGACTCTTGATACAAGAACCGTGACCTATATGTTTATCACGTTCCTCACTATCAGCTAATCAACAGGAATCGGAGATAAACCAACACCCCGACTCGTCAGTTCCAACCTTTCTTCAGCTCACTTTCAGTTTCTCTCGCCGTCTTTCATCCGAACGTTCTCTCTACCTCGAGATATTCCTGATTCCACTCTGAAGAAGTTTATTTCCGTTTTCCTCTAATCAGTCGGCCACACAAACCTGCAGTCTAAGATCATTCTGCGGAACACCGAGCAGGAGTAAACACACCAGGCACTGACTCACACACTTCTGACGTAACACACAATCCATCTGCAAACATGTAACCAAATGTGCCATCCATATTTCACGTCTGCAGAGGCGTCCGCGGTGTAAATAAGGCTTGGTCTACATACAAGAACACATTGAGAAGTTCTTCTAGCAAGTGATTTGTGTGTGTGTGCTTGTGTGTGTGTGTGCTTGTGTGTCTGCTGACTCGTATCTGCCAAGCCCTGATTCCCGAGTTAACCGGAGTCTGACCCCAAGCATGAGGCAAGACTTTTATGTGTTCCACTGTTAAAGGTGTCTAAAGGTGTGGCTTTGTGTGCTAACCAAGAGAGGAATTTTGAAAGAAAACACACACACACACACACACACACACACACACACACACACACACACACACACACACACACACACACTCAGGTGTATTTGCCTTCCTGTTTCGGATTTCTAAATTTACTCTCCATTATTAGCTAATACGGTCACCTTAAGAATTATTTGCACCTTTGCTTAAAGGAAGAAAACGTCTTTCTGGATAATTCCCTCAAGTTCATTCTCAAAACTATTTAAATATAAATATGTCATTGATGTCAATTTAGCAACACTTTTCTTCCACTTCACGAAAACATGGACTAAATTAAGTGCTTCCTTGTTGTGCACGAATGTCTCAGAATGAAATTAATGTAAAGATTGCGGCACTACCTAAAAGCGGCGCTCCCGGTAGATGTCTCTGTTGATAGGAGGCTGATCTTCTTGAACTTATCCAGTGTTTATTATAAAATTATTATAATTTGTCTTCATTTGGATATTGTTTCGGTATGTAAAAAAAGAAGTATCCTAGAGGGCTCCTGAGTGGCGCATCGACAAGATGCGTGACTATCAACCAGGAGATCGCGAGTTCGAATCTGGGATGATGCCGCAGCCATCCGCGAACGGGAATCCATGGGAGCTGATTGGCCGAGCTCTCACTGGAGGGAAGGATACGCTCCCCTGTCACTCACAGTGATCACCAGCCGATCCATGGGCGTCTATGAGCTCATTCATACAAAAGGGGCGGATAGCGCTTTCCCTCCGAGTGTGTTAGTCCGCCTCCAAACGCACATGCGCAGCAGTTCGTAAAGAGGCAGGTGGCGGCATCGCATATCACAGAGGGAGCATGTGCATGCTTATGCCCGTCCCTGGTTGGTGGGGGTATGTGATACGGAGGCAACACTTGACGGGTGGGAATTGGATATGACTAAAATTAGGAGAGAAAAAAAACGGGGGAAAAAAGGTCCTTTTTGGCATTATTGGCAGACATCAAGTTCCTGCCCACGAGCAAACAGCCAATAAGCATCACGATGCATATGAACGGACAAGCAGATGGATGTACAAGCCATGAAAAATCGAGTCGATGGTTTGAGTATGGTGCTACGCTACAGCATATCTATGTATATCTATTTTTACGGCAGCTGGGTTCGAGTCACAGACTCGGCGAGGACGTTTGTATGTTCTCTCCATGCTTACATGGGTTTCCTCTGGGTACTCTGGTTTCTGTACTTTTTCATGGCTATGGCTTGTATATCTATCCGTACGTCTGTATGCATTGTGATGCTGATTGGCTGTTCGCTCTTGGGCGGGACCTTGACATGTCACCCATCCAGGAATGTATACAACGACAGTTGTGCGATATTGTTTTTTGTTCAGTAGATTTATATCAACAGCATTATTAAAATCACTTTAATAAAATATCCTGTGTACCATCTCCTCTTACAAAAAAAAATAAATAAATAAAGGCAATATTTGAGACAGCGGAGGGGAATCTTACTTGTATCTGGGCTGCAGTGATGGTGCTGGCTGTGTGCTGGAGGCAGTAAAGGGTTCAGGCCGTGGACAGGATACGTGTCCATAGCCAGCTTCTGTCTGAAAGCTTCTTCTTTGCGCCGGTTAGCAAACCAGTTATAGACGCGAACTTCTGTGACCAGGTTCGAGCCAAGACCGTGAGCTTTAGAGGGTGACACACCCCTTTGAACACACTCCGCCCTGAGAAAGAAATAAAAATAGAAACACATGCAATCTCATCCTGATAGATATTTCACGTGTTTTACTCCCAGGTTGCGTGTTTGTTTGTTTGTTAGCAAGATCGCACGAAAGTTTACCGAATACATTCGGACGCCTCTACCAGAGGAGAGGCACTGGACAAAGAAGACTCCGTTAAATTTTGGAGGTGATCCGCATCAAATTCTGGATCCGGGAATTCTTTAAAGAACTCTTTAACAATGTGGGACAATTTTTTATACTTTGGTTCATTTTGCTGGTCTCAGCAGAGGTTTGCGCTCTCTAAATGTTCTTTGTCATTCTATTCTTCCTAGCGAAGCTAATTCTTTCCTATCACCTGAAGTTGCTATCCATGCTAACTTCCACCTAGACTCATGTAGCTAGTTCACAAACTGCTACCATTGCTAGCTCAACATGCTCACAGGAACGCACTAACTAGCCTTTTTCATAAACACGACCTCACACACAGCCATCAAGGAGATAGTAACCCCTCCCACCCAGAAAGCACAGCCAATTACGCGCCCTCGGGATTGCAGATGTATCCGGATCTAATATACGTATATATATATTTACCAATAAATGTACCTGTTGCATTCCTCCACCAGCGCTTCTCTCTCTTCTTTGCTGGGGTTCTTCTGCCTCTCGTAGGCCTTGTACAAGATCTCCTGAGACGCCGGGCCCCATTTGAAGCGGTTCCGTCTCAGTCTTTTCGAACCCGGAACACCTTCATCCGCCAGCGTCCCTGACGTGGAGCTCGCACTCTGCCCGCCATGATGGAATTCTGGGAAAAAAAACAGGACCTGATCCTGACTGCCTGAGTCACTGGAGCCCTGAACACGGTCAAACTCTGTGAAAATAAGACATGATATATCACAAGGCATACCTCAAAACTTAACATGGCTATGTGCGTCGGATCAAACTATAACAACTAACACAGAACTTAATGGTGTGATTATATTATTACGTTACATGATAAACCTACAGATAAATAAGTCCAGTGTTATAAAGTGTTAATAAGAATACAGAGAGTGGATGACTTACGCCGGTCGATCTCTCGTTGTTTCTGGACATACCAGGCGTAGAGCGAGGCTCGTTTGGTTGTTTTCATGGGCGTTCCTTTGTTCAGGTGCTGCGAGAGGTGAGACTGATTCAGTCCTGTCACGTCTACCACTTCACGCTGAGGGATGTTGTGCTGCTGCATGTAGCTTTTAATAGTGCGAGCTGCACGCCATGGATCCTCACTGGTATTGAACACAGAGTAAAATGATATTAGTCATTCATTTTCTAAGCCGCTTAATCCTAATTAGGGTCACAGGGAGGCTGGCGCCCATCTCAGCCGACTCTGGGCGAGGGCAGGGTACACCCTGAAGAGCTCGCCAGACCATCGCAAATAAACAATTCACACTTACTCTCACACCTAGGGGTGATTTTGAACAGCCAGTAATGTGCATGTTTTTGGACTGTGGGAGGAAACCAGAGTACAAGGAGGAAACCCATGCAAGCTCCACACAGAAATGCCCCGAGCCCGGGAATCGAACCCGGGACCTTCTTGCTGTGAGGCGGACATGCTAACCACTGCGCCACCGTGCCACCACAATATTAGTCATAATAATAATAATAATAATAATAATAACAACAACATTGCACTGATGATGATAATATATATCACTCTGTGTACTCAGGATCTCATTTAAGCCCACTCCTGTCTGCTCCCATAGGACTTCCTGTACATTCCCAGAGCTCTAACCCTTCTTTGCACCTCCTTGTGATTATTTAAAAAACATATATGTATTTGGTTCTGTTTCTCAAAATATAATCATGTTAGTAATTAAAAGTGCAGCGACCCGGAATAAACAAATTACTAAAGATGAAGATGCTGAATGCATCACAAACAACCCACCGCTCCAGTTACTCCTCCCATGTTAATCAAAGGGGGCTGGTGGTGTAGTGGTCAGTGTGCTGGGCTCATGATCGAGCGGTTGTGGGTTCGAATCCCCTTTAAATCCCCACCGTGCTAAGACCCCTGGGCAAGGTCTTAACCACAACTGTCCCTCTGTCCTCCCAGTCGTATAAATGGGTACCAGTAAAAATCCTGGGAAGGTAACCTGCGATGGATTGGCAGAACTCCAAGCTGCTTCACGTTAAGGAAACTGGGGATAAGCTCCAGCATGATGAGCCTGTAGGCTCGGGTGTAAAACCCCACAGACTTTACCTTTTTACCTTTCTGCTGCATGCACAAAAATAAAAACTGTCCCATCCCGTGACTCATTCATAGACTGAGGATCTCTTGAATTAGGAATATAAAATAAAAATTATCATTATTAAAAATGATGGGACCGGATATAATAACAATAGAGATTTTGCAATCAGTACTTTAAATAGATTTAGTTTCCTGGTGATTTACTGTAGTACGGCACACCTAAGACTACAATGGGTACTCTGTGTGTGTGTGTGTGTGTGTGTGTGTGTGTGTGTGTGTGTGTGTGTGAGAGAGAGAGAGAGAAAGAGAGAGTTAGTGAATAAAGGTATTGTGATGATGATGATGATAATAATAATAATAATAATAATCTGAGTGATGGAGGATCAGCATGGACACTTCAATCAGTAGACATTATTTGATTTCGCCCTCAAAAGTGTGTTTATTAACGCAGATAGCTTCAGACAAAGTATAACTAGACATCCTTTCTCTCCAATCAGCAGCCTGTGTATCCTTCTGTTTATGATTTATAGAAATATATTAATAATAACAACAGCTGCACGTGTTGCCGCTCTGAGGCCTCGACTGTGGAAACACTGACGGTCTTTACAGTAACTGGAGCGGCGGGTCGTTTGTGATGCGTTCAGCCCTTCCATTCACTCATCTTTAGTAAAATCACTGGGGCACACATGGATGTGGCTTAATTACATTAATATTAGCATATAAATATTAATATAAAAATATATACCTATAAAACAATAATACATAATTTTATATTTTGCCATTATTTTAATATTTTTTATTCAATATTTATAAATAAATATAACTGTTACAAATGTATCTATTAAAATATTATGAATTCATCTACATTCATTCATTTTCTGAAGCACTTAATCCTAATTAGGGTCGCGGGGAGGCTGGCGCCCATCTCAGCCGACTCTACACGCTGTAGCGTAAGTACACGCTGGAGAGCTCGCCAGGCCATCGCAGGGCAGGAACACGCTGACCGCAACTCAATGGCCTTCTCTTTACGAACGACAGCAATGGTTCTTCTACATGCCTCCCACCACAGACAGTGAGAGACATGGCTGGCCTTTGATAACCCAGTTAGCTGCACTGGGGGGACAGCAGTGACAACCCGGTGATAATGGGGCTTGAACCCCCGACCTTCGGATCAAAAGCCAGCACCCTACCACCAGGCCACCACTGCCCCGCAGCAAACATAATTTTATGGAATAAATTTCAAACAAGTTGGCCATATGCATACAGCAGATCATACAACATCAACAGAGTTTGGATAGAGTTTGAATGATCACTCTCACTCACTCAACTGCCAAACAGTTCAATCCTATTACGGCCGCATGGAAGCTTATCTCAGCCAACCCTAGGTGAAGGTCAGACACCCTGAACAGCTCACCAGACCATTGCAGGGCCAACACACACATACTATTTAAATCAGTCTTTTAGGTGTTGATGAAAACTCTATATGTGCTATTTTTTTATTTTTTACTTTATGGCGTATACGAGGTTATCAAAGTCTGAACCGTGACACTTCCATGAATTTACTGAAGCACTTTATGGTGTATGTTTATTACATGGTTTATTTTTATTACATTTCCAATCATGATAGACGCACTACTAGCCTGTAGTTTACTCTTGTGTAGTAACTGTGATTGACTTGTACCTTTATTTCTCTCACTAGGATGTTGAAACAGCAGGACAGACCTCCATTACAAATTACATGTCAAAAAAAAAAACAATTCTACTAAATAAAGTTCACCCTGTGTGTTCAGACAGAAGTTTTCTTGTTCAAAAAAGAATCAACTCTCAGTATGGGTAACACTATATTTTAAGGCACCTATATAAGGGGTTAATTAAGATCGTAGTATTTGTTATTGTGCACTTGTAAAATGTTTATTTGCTCAATATTGCTCTTTATTCATATCGACCTTCACTGCTACACAACCAGCGACTAATAATCACATCATTACCTCGGGATCGTTCTCAATAAACACTTAATTAAAAACCTACCAGCTACTGAGCATAAATTAATAAGCTAAATTCACATCTTATCACTCTTACATCAGTGTATTAGTGATTTATTAGGATTTTAAATCGAATATTCAAATTTAGTGTTTGCTGTTGGTTTTCGAAGAGTATTTGTTTATTGTTGGTGTTCCAAGTGTGTTTGTTGTTTGATGTTGGTGTTTGAAGTATATAAGATGTTAGTGTTGTTTGATGTTATTGTGTAGTGTGTTTGTTGTTTGATGTAGGTGTTTGGAGTGTATTTGGTGTTTGATGTTGGTGTTTGAAGTGTGTGTGTTGTTGGTGTTCGGAGTGTATTTGGTGTTTGATGTTGGTGTTTGAAGTGCGTGTGTGTTGTTGGTGTTTGGAGTGTATTTGGTGTTTGATGTTGGTGTTTGTACAGTGTTTGCTGTTTGATGCTGGTGTTTGTACAGTGTTTGTTGTTTGATGTTGGTGTTTGAAGTGTGTTTGTTTATTGTTGGTGTTTGAAGTGTGTTTGTTTATTGTTGGTGTTTGTAGTGTGTTTATTGTTTGATGTTGGCGTTTGAAGTGTATTTATTGTTTATTTTGGTATTTGAAGTGTATTTGTTGTTGGATTTTGGTATTTGAAGTGTATTTTGTGTTTGACGTTGGTGTTTGAAGTGTATTTTGTGTTTGAATTTGGTGTTTGAAGTGTATTTTGTGTTTGATGTTGGTGTTTGAAGTGTATTTTGTGTTCGATGTTGGTGTTTGAAGTGTATTTTGTGTTTGACGTTGGTGTTTGAAGTGTATTTTGTGTTTGACGTTGGTGTTTAAAGTGTATTTTGTGTTTGTTGTTGGTGTTTGAAGTGTATTTTGTGTTTGATGTTGGTGTTTGAAGTGTATTTTGTGTTCGATGTTGGTGTTTGAATTGTATTTTGTGTTTGACGTTGGTGTTTGAAGTGTATTTTGTGTTTGACGTTGGTGTTTGAAGTGTATTTTGTGTTCAATGTTGGTGTTTGAAGTGTATTTTTTGTTTGACGTTGGTGTTTGAAGTGTATTTTGTGTTTGAAGTGTATTTTGTGTTTGACGTTGGTGTTTGAAGTGTATTTTGTGTTTGACGTTGGTGTTTGGAGTGTATTTTGTGTTTGACGTTGGTGTTTGGCGTGCATGTGTATGTACAGCAGTGTGCAGTGAAGATTATACACCACCACTTTTGTCTAAAAGGGCTCCTAATAAAAAGAAGTAAAAAATTACTTCTCTTTAATTTTTTTGGTGAAAATGTATTGAACAATGCTGCAAAGTAAAGGATGTGTACAATAAATACTGACCTTTATTTTTGTTATTACTATATATTGTTTTGTTTACTTATTCTCATCAATATGATACAATATTACATGAAATAAATACTTGAATAGTACTTGGTTTATGATTTATCTTAAATTCAAATTTAAATTCAAATTTATTTGTCACGTACAAAATCATACACAGTACAATATGTAGTGAAATGCTTGTTATGACTGTCCTAAAATTTGAAGAATAAACTATCAATATCAAGAAGAAAAAGAACAATAATAATAACTATAGCTATTTGAAGGACTTTATAGTTATAAGGTCAAATATAAATATAAAAATGTAAAATATAAAATAAAATATAAATAAATATTTAAATGTAAAATATAAAATAAAATATAGAATACAAAAATATATAAAATGAAATATGAAATACAAAATAAAATGAAATATTATATACTTATATATCTTAGTTGTATAAGTGTTCTGTACTTAATTTCTTCACTCGCCGAACCATTCCATATGGTCTGAAGTTCATTCATGCTGTGCAAAAGTCCCCCCCAAAAAAATTTGTAACACCTTCAAATTTTTTCTGAAAAATTGGTATTTTCAGTGTTTTTGTTTATTAGCCATACTTTTACCTCAATATACTTGTCGGAATTATTTTTTTGTTGTTGTTTTCGTTGCCTACAATAGCATTGTTCAATACATTTTCACAAAAAAATCATAGAGAAGTAATTTTTTACTTATTTTTATTAGGAGCCCTTTTAGCCAATAATGGTGGAGTGTAATCCTCCCTGCACTTTGCTGTACTCACTCTGTTATCTGACCTGCAGTGAGCTGAGCGTGCGGTGCAGTGAGTTGAGCGTGCGGTGCAGTGAGTTGTGCGTGCGGTGAAGTGAGTTGAGCGTGCGGTGAAGTGCGTGCGCGCTCACGCCAGCATGCGCTCCACCATCGCGCGCTGTTCGTTCGCCTCCTCGGTGTTCAGCGCCTGCAGCTCCCTCAGGATCGGCGGCGTGTCGAAATCCTCCCCGGACTCAGAACCTTCATCTCCGGACACTTTACTCCCTCGGGCTTGCAGCGTCATATACACCGGCTTGGAGTCCGAGTCGCTGGCTCCGTTCGCGCTGGACGGGGATAAGGGCTTCTCGGTTTTGATGGAGAAACCGGGCGCACGCGGCTCTAGGTCGTGCAGCGCCTGAACGAGCTCATCCTTGGTCAAACCCGAGTCCAACAAGGCGCTCAGTAACTCCTGCTGAAGAGACGTCAACTGCGACACCATGTCAGCAAACATGAAGCCGGTGGCGAGGAGGTCCTCGCGGCTCGGGGAAACGGGGCTGGGCTGGGCTGAACCTGAAGCACTGCGCGTGACTGTAGTCGACAAAAAGGCTCGTGAGACACGGCTCTGTGCGGAGATAACACACCTGTCGAGGGGGCGGCGCACCTTGGGTAGTGGGCGGGGCCAGATCACAGGTACAACTTCCATACTCATTAATGCAGAGCAGGACTATTTATTTACTCTATATGTGACCAAAAGCACACCAAGTGTGTTTTTTTTGGTACGCTGTAGTTGTAGGATTCCCTTTCACAAGAACTATCAGGTTCCAACCTGTTCCAGCATGACAGTACCCCTGTGCACACAGCCGGCTCCATGAACACACGGTTTTTTTCCAGGTCGGAGTGGAGGACCTCGACTGTCCTCGTCTGACCCTCACGCTTTTCGAACGGGATGCACTTCCAGATCTCCCCGACACCCCGACACCGGCACCTGCGCCCCTCACTACCGCTCCTGGAGCTGAATGAACACAGATCACTTTAATCACACTCCAAAATCCAACACAGAGACTTCCCAGAAGAATGGATCTGTTTTTAAGAGCAAAAGGGGAAATGTGTCTGGAATGGGACAGTAAAGAAACCCAAAATAGGTGTCATGGTCAGGTGTCTACATACCTTTGAATATAAAATGTGTATTAGGCAATCAGTTTGAGCTCAAATATGTTTTTTATATAAATTATGAAAATGTAAAGGTCCAGAATATTTTCAGGAGGTTAAAGACCTGTCTGTGCTCCAGGTACTTAAATGAGCAAATCTAGAGTTTTTATACTGATGATGTTCTTACAGTACAACCATTACCGACTTCTATCTCAAAACTGTAGAAAAGGTCAATAATTTAGTGATGGGGCTATTCGTGTGTGTGTGTGTGTGTGTGTGTGTGTGTGTGTGTGTGTGTTTGTGTGTGTGTGTGTGTGTGTGTGTGTCCTGAATTCTACACACTTCTTCCATCAGTCTTGCAGCTCTTGGATCCCCTTGATATATAAATATAATATAAACCTCTCAGGTTTCATTGCTTTGGTATTACTCCACCTTAATCAGCTTATGAACTTTTCAGCCCACCCTCGGAACAACGACGTTATAATAACAGGCCTGAACTCTTCTCTAGACCAACATTAGAAGAACATTAACTAACACCTTTATTATTTAGTCTGTTAATTGGTAAAATAGTGAAAACTCAAAGCCTACCATCATCAGTGATTATATGCTTTTAAAAGGGTATTAAAACACATTTTACACATTTTACTTTTAAATAATTAATGACACTGGATTTTTCCCTTTAACTTCTACAATCTCTTACATCTACTGCAACCTGTTATACATCAGTTCATTGTACTGGATCCTATTTTCTTTCATATTTGCGTTACTATTATCTGGTTCTATCTTTTATGTTTATATTTTATCGTGTACTGTATTGTCTTATGTAGATTTTATTTCCTCTTTTAATTATCTATTCATTTATTATTTTATTAATTTACTATAATAATAATAATAATAATAATAATAATAATAATTATAATAACAATATTAAATAATAATATTAATAATAATAATTATTATTAATATTAATTATGATTACGTACTTTAGTATTTTATGATAACCTGAGCTCAGGTTACTGTTAGTATACAGTTCTGTATGTTCTCCCCATGTTTGTGTGGGTTTCCTCCAGGTTCCCCGGGTTCCTCTGACCTCTCATTAGCATAGCAAGGCAGGTTGGCCAAATTACTATAAGTGTTCTAATAACCATTTGTGGTCATGAATCTGTACTGAGGGGTCAGTGGATTTTTTCTTATTTTATGTTATTTATTTATTTATATATATATTTTGGTATTTAATGGAGTTCCTCGCTGTTGAATAAAACAGATAGTAAACACTGTAATTTAATGGTAATAGATATATTTTTATATGTACCTTAAAAAAACCTACATAGATACATCCAAATATACAACACAAAACATATAAAAAATCTTCACTTCCGTTCTACCTCAGAGCCACCAGATTGAATAATAAACAACAACAACAACAACAATAATAATAATGATAATAATAAAGAATATACTGTATGTTGTAGGATTTTTCTTATTATTATTATTATTATTAGTAGTAGTAGTAGTAGTAGTAGTAGTAGTAGTAGTAGTAGTAGTATTAAAAAGTATAAAAAGAAGGCATTGAATAAAATTCTTCACATTTATAATTTAAAAAAATTTCTAGTTCATAATTTTTTCCAGCATTATTTCTTTATAAATTTGGCATTTCCACCGTGTTCTACATACACATACACTCTTCAGATAAAACAGCATCAGCCTGCATTACTCCTGCAATTTAAAAAAATAATCAGACTATGAAGCAAAACTTAAAAATAATAAAGCCAAATGCCTAATTTATTAATAATATAAAAAAATAACAATCAGCATTTTTGTAAATGTGAAAGTTCTGTGAATTAATGCAGGTACGATGTGTTTGGTTTACACTCTGCTGTATGTAGCTCAGACACATTCATGGATAAGACTTAGTTATACATTGCCATACATACAGTACAAATTAAATAAAGACCTTAGAACTTAAATTAATATAAACTTCAGGGGCTAATTAATGTGCTACAGTTATAGAGCTAAAATCATTTGGTACTCTTTATTTCTATCGAGTAATAAATTAGTAGTAAGTGATTCACTATTAACAGCATGAGCCGTATATAATTATTAAACCCCAATTGATTTTTAATGATGAGCAAACAATATTTTCTGATGTTATTCATACAGATTCTGTCCTATAGGCTCTGTTAGATTCTACACTTATCTAAAAGACGCTGATATCCCGTCTGATGGAGCTGCTCGTCTACCTTTCTCCCATATTCTCGCAGTGAGCGGTTGATGCTCAATGATTAACAGTAGAGTTAATAAGAAACTTTAGAAAATTACATATTTTTTTCCAGGATGTGAAACTAACCTCATTGTGAAAGGACCAGCGGAGCGTGACGGTGCTGGATGAATGATTTGTTAAGGTTCTTTTTCCTTGAGGTCCACGAGGTAAATAAGATGGGCATAATGGCAAAATCCAATGCTTGTGTCTCTAAAGTAATCTTCCTGTCTGAGCTATAATAGATATACTGAGTGTATAGAGTTCACTTCACTTTACTTAATGCATAATCCAGCAGGATGGAGCACAACTGGTAATTTATTCATGATGGTTGAGACATAATTAGTCAGAAATCGTTAACTTAATCAAAAAGGGTCCGCACTCTCTCTCTCTCTCTCTCTCTCTCTCTCTCTCCCACACACACACACACACACACACACACACACACACACACAC
>JBCNYH010000026.1:3249967-3269830 GCA_039654325.1 Tandanus tandanus
ACACACACACACACACACACACACACACACACACACACACACACACACACACACACACACACACATATATATAAAATACATGAAGGTTATGTTGTAAACAAAGCTTAGCCACTTCAAAGTTTAACAAGTCCAATATAGAAAAAGTGACCTTGTGACCTTGAAACAAGGTCAAGGTGACCCATATACAACTCCACTTTAGTTGTCCCTGAGGGGGACCCATACACCAAATTTGTTGGTGATATGTCTTTTCCTTCCAAAGTTATTACACTATCAAGTAGGACGGACGGACGGAACCCATTTCTACTGCTCCCTCTCAGTAGCTAGAGGTCCGATCTGCAGTACTGTAGTGTAGTTTAGTCGCTAGTTATATTAGCAATAATTTGGTCCTCTCTGGTGATGGTTACTTGTATGGGTGCAGGAGGAATTTGGGTCACTTTACATCAGGTCAAATAGACAGACAGACGGCCGGATTGTGAGACAGCGTCACCTTCACTCCATGTAGCTGCACAGACGGGTCCTGTTCTTGGAGACAGCGAGCACTGAGCTGCCCCAACTCCAGCAGAGACGCCTGAGCCAGACAGAAGTAACCCTTCACCAGATGCGCCAGGACCTGACGAGCGCACCCAAACAATAAACATTTCGATCTCAATCCACTCTACCGTGCACGCTCCTATTAAAAGTCCACAACTGACTCCTCACCTGAAGCGCCTCCAGGCGGACGGGTGAAGGCTCCAGCGAGCCAGGGGTTGCTGCTGCTGCTGGCGCTGCCGTATCACTATCGGAGCAGGAATCGTCTCTGGGCTGAGTAACCAGAGCCACACACACCTGCAACAGCCAGCACGGAGCTTGCTCTGCCCCTGTCATTTCAGCACAAGTGTTAGCGTCTCTCTTCCTGCTTACAGAGGAAGGTTGTTTCAGGAGGAGCTGCACTTCAGGGAGCGGAGCCTGACAGGACACCATCGCGCCCAGCAGAGTGAGGCTGGACACCCGTACGTTCACATCTGCAGGGTGAGATCAGCAGACTCAGAACAAATGCTAGCATTGCTTCCCCACCACGTCCGTCTTCCTTTCATAAACGGTGGCTACATACTGCTAGAAGTGTGTTTTTTTAAATCCATCATTATTTAAGTGGCTGGTTGTGTAGCACATATGATTATTACATATAAACATAAACATTGTTCAAATGCACCTATAAACATCAGATGATTCATTATGTGACCTTGAGTTCCTGTGCTTTGTGCCGGACGATACTTGTCTGTATTGCACTCTACACACTGAGAGTGGGCGAACGCCGTTGACTCACCTCGGTGCCGGATGTATGGGCGAATCTGTTTCCACAGAGGGCTGAGTAAACCCGGCCTTAAGCGTCTGTAGGGCACGTTGGACACCAAGTGGGCAAGGCACTGGAACACACCACACATCAGTGTGTACTACTTATGAAACTGTGATTTCATGCCGCGCGTCAACAGCAGCAGTAACACAACGCATAAAAAGAAAGCTACCAAGCCAAATAATCTGATTCACTGCTAAGACGTGGAGTAATATGTCACGCACGTCTGTATCTCTCTCTCTTTCTTCTTTTGTTGATTTTTCCCAGATTTCTCTCCCCGATTTAGTCGTAGCCAATTCCTCCCCAACAGGCATAACTTCCCTGTCACATGACGTCCACCAAACGGGGAGAGCAAAGGTCACCATGTGCTTCCTCTGGGGTAACAGCTGCTCATTCATCACCAGGAATGAGGAAAGCGCTATCCACCCTTTTATGCATGAGCTAACAGACACCCATGATTGGCTAGTGTAATCTGTGAGTAACAGGGAAGACAGTGTACGCTGGCCCTCCTATTCTTGAGCTCAGCCAATCAGCTCACTTGGGCCACAGCTGTCTGTGGCACCGTCCGAAGCTCAAAGCTACTGAAAAGCCCATCGTGCTTTTATTTGTGTGATATTACTGTACCTTTATGACCTGCGTGAGGGTCTGAGGTGAAGACTCGGCTAATAGCGCGAGGAGAAGGCAGCGGTGTAGTTCCCTTAAACTGGAAGCCAGCGTGGCCGAGAATGGAGTAAAAGCTTGCCGGGGAGCACCGGTGTCCTCAGCTGCCGACAGAAACTGCCGAGAACCTTCTAGAAGTGCGGAGAGTACCTGGAGCGATGCAGCCCTCACCTGTGGAAGTCACAGAACGGGATTTTTTTCCTTCTCTCTGGGACAGCGGTGCGTTAATCCCTTACAAAACCCAAATTAGCGCCCGATTGGTTCGCTACCTTAGGAGACGGGTCTTTAAGTGCGATGGTGACGAGGGTAAGCGAAGGAGGACTTCCGATGCCAGGAGCGTCGGGAATGAAGGAGGACCAGTAGCCGTATAGAACCTTCTTCTCCACGCACTTCACCAAGGCCAGGAAACAGTGCAGAGCGCTCTGTCGAACCCGAGCCAGGTACAGCCTGAAATCATTCAAGAATTTATAAACTATCACACAAACAACCACCACTGACATGTCGTCGGTTTTGCTCTGTCAACTTTCTGGCTATAGTTTTTGGATCAGAAAACCCTTTTCCCTTCATTTTGGCAATGTGCCAATTTCCAACCACCCATCTGTCAGCTCTCTGCAATCATCTGACACCTACCAACAGTGCGGACGGAGGTTAAGATGCACTTCCGAGAGACGTCAAGAAAGCCGAGCATGTATTTTCAAACCGCCGCTCATGCTGTGTCACAGGGCAACATAATGCACATGGAAGAAAGCACTATCCGCCCGCTTCCACATACACAAGCTCACAGATGCCTGCGATTGGCTACTTTTGCTTCGATTGACAGGAGAGAGATAGGGAGCCTGCCATCCCTCCCACCTTCTCTTGGATCCTGGCCTCGATAGAAACACTTTGAAAAATGATATGCAAACATGCTACATATAATATACAGGTATATTACACATTTATTACACTATTAAAAATGTTAGCCTTAATATGGACAACGTATTTTTAACTCCGTCCAAACTGATCTTTGGTGGAGGTATTGTAATGGCAAGCATTGGTGGGTCAGTTTATCAGTTTGTCCGTGAATAAAATCAAAACCACGCCCGTGCAGGGATTTCCACCAAACTCGGTCGGGACACCACCCTACTCGAGTCCCAGAGATTATTTGCTTTTGGAATGTCTGGGTCAAAGGTCAAGGACAAAGAACGGTCACAAATTTCTGGAGCTGGACCGAGTGCCGACAGACATGCCGTTACTATGGAAACACTAATAGGAAACCATATATGGGCTTTCAAAAGAGATTACCCTTGACCTTGAAAAGTCAAACCCCATCTATCTTGCTAACCTGGTCATGTCCACGTGATATAGAACACACTGTAAGACGAGCACATGGGTAATTACAACCAGAACCCTTACAGAGCCTATTTTTTACATTATCCATGCTGTGGGGTAGAGGGGTACCTTACACTCTATGAGAGCATCTCTGGTTTTTAAACTCGTTTGAGTGGAACAGACCTGAGTCTGGACGCCATTCCTCCTTCAGGATCGGAGAACTCGGAGTCAGAGCTCCCTTTCTTCCAGGAGGGGTAGGGCGGACGGTTTGGTCCTGGCTGAAGCGGCGAATTAAGTTCTGAAGAAGCGTGAGGGCAGACAGTTTGGGGCGCCCCTCGTCCCGGTCCTCCACCCGCTCCATTCCGGGCGGTCCTAGAATTTGGCTCATCGTCCTCACCTTCCTCTGCTCCGTCATCCGTCGTCCTCTCTTCTCTGGCTTTCTTCCCTTTCCCACGAGACTTCCGCTTTTTATTCTGTTGGGACTGAAATGTAAGGTCAGTGTGTGCAAGTGGAAAAGCCCGTTTTCCGTGTATCACTTTAAAAACAAAATCCTCGCTTTCTGTAACCTTTAGACGAAAACATACCGTTGGCGTTCTCCTCTGAGCTGGGACATCCTGCGCCTGTTCGGATTTGGTTACAGGAACAGCGTCGTACTGAGGGAGAAGCGCCGGGTACAGAACCTGAGGCATCTCTACGTTTATCCCGGGCAGCCCATAAAACATGAATTTCTAGCCAAGAAATAAATTCATGGTTCTTTAGGATGTCGGGTTTAGACCACATGCATACGTTTCGACCTTCCTGATAATAAAGGAACGTCTATAAGATTGTGAATGGAGGGGAAGTGATTAAAGTGAGAGGTTAGAAATGAATAAAATGTAGTAGATCATCTAAGCGGCGTCTCATAACGCATGTGTGTAGTGTGTTTTGTTCACATGCATAAATCATCACACTGGGTTCGCCTCAAAGCATGTTTCACTGTTATGTAACATTATGTAATCTCACACGGACGCCCTGATTTCTACTCTGACACTTCTCCGTGAACACGAACATGAACGTTACAGAGCTAAAAACAAACACTACAGCCAAACGGACACCCGAATCTGGTTCTTCCTCAATACATAATCCTACGCAAGTATCCGATTCAAGTAGAGGAGGTTTTAGGTTTGATTCATTTATTAAAAATGGTGGAATTATGGGAATGGTAGAACGGCAATACGATACCAATTTAATTTGCATTCATTTTTAAAATGCATATTTATTACATATTACAATACATGATATACTCTTTTATTAGATTATTAAGATACATTTTTTATTTTTTTTTGCATGTCATTTGAGCCAAATATTTGATAATTTGGTAGAATTTGGTAGATGGTATGCCGGAGATTCAGGATAATGATGTAAATTAAGCTTTTGGCTAAAATATCACATTAAAGGTGATCAATTGTTTCAAGCTTGTTTTGTTCAGGCCTAATGATAAATAAAATATCTAATACAAATAATATTTTTTAGAGATGCATTATGCTTTTCAACTTTTAATATTCATGCAAGCCAGACCTCAACCTTTCGTATGGAATTGTACAGCGCCACCTATGGGGTACTCAGACTTGATGTTAATGGTTACTGTGTTACCTTGAATACAGCCAACAGTGAGCCCAGATCCTGAGCAGGACCATCCGTCCATTTTCCCCCATTCAGGAAGTACTGCATCCCTTTCAAGGCACTCTGTAACAGCTGGATCGAGGGGGGAGGGGGGGTGGGGTGCAGATCGAAAATGAACCAACAGCAAAGAAATGGGTTTCAAATCTCAAGCAGCTGTAGAGAAAACACTGACCGTACAGAACATCAGGTCTTCTACGCTGGACGGCTTTGGTGACTGAAGAGTCTGAAGGAAACTTCTGTAACACACCCCTTTGTACGGTTCTTCCAAAAAAGGATTACCAGGAACACTAACACAGACACAAACTGTTTACACTCTTATTATTACTATTAAACAGAATTTCGACTATCCCCTCTCAGTTAAGATCACTTGTTTTGCTATACTTTATATCAAAACATGTTTGTATGTGTGTATATATCGGTATTTAAATCGCAAAGCTTTGAGACGACACTCGGACATGGGCGGAGTCATGTTCCGATAAATCGCAGAGGATTCTGGAAGGGGTGAGACAGGCGCTTTAAGTTTTAAGATACAGAGCTTATGACATGCATTCCCTTCATTTTATTCCCAGTCACATGACCCTCTGACTCATCTCTGTTTATCCACAGGCAATTTTAAGCCCCTCATGTTGCTTCGTTTACTAATTATTTAGCCAGGTACAAAAAAAAAAGGCTAAGAACAACAGTGGACCCAGAACTGAGCCCTGAGGGACACCACACGATACATATGAAGACACGCTGGCATTTCTGTGTAGCCATTTTTATTAGGAATGCACACCTACAGTATGTGGTCTTTGCATTTGTATATATTAATTTCTGAACATGAAGCAACTAACCTGACGCAAAGGTTGGACATGCAGTGTAGAGCAGAGCGTCGGAGCTCTACATCACTCTGACGGGGGTCACTATACTTCAGAAGAATACTGTTCTGCCCAAGAAGATCTGGAAGGTGCTGCAGGAACAAGAGCGAGCTATAAGGTCCCTCACACACACTCTCCCTCACTCTCTCTCCCTCCAAGTTCTCTTCATATAGAGATCTGACAGACTCCATGTTTGAATAAGCCCTACCCGTTGACACCTGGCTCCGTTGGCGTACAGCACCGAGGAGAGCGCGAGCAGGACCTCTGGGTGCGTCCACGGGTTGCATTTGTGCAGAGCGTGTACGCAGTACGACACCAGTGCATCCAAAGCTTGCTCATCCACGATGACCTAAGAACAAGTACAAACAACATACAAACAACAATGCGAGCTCAAGATCACCGTGATCCATCAACGCAGCCCAGCGCTTGCCACTTTGTCCTCGTGACCTACCTGTAACTGGTTCAGGAGCTGGTGAATCAACTGGCACAGCTTGACGACGAGGTGTTCTTGGCTGTAAGGCACCAACCGGCTCGCATGCACAAGCAGCGCACACACGTCCTGAGAGAAACAGACTAAACATTTTACCTTTATCGATTTGGCAAAGACAGATATACAGTTATATTCAGGACAGAACAGAACTCTATTTATATTTACTATATACTACACAGAAACGGAGCAATCTGATTGGCTCAGTATCTCGGATATTGGATATTACCTCTCAAGCTCAGAAAGGCGCTTGCCCTTTAACATTTTGTTTTAATTTGCTTTTCTCGTGTTCCCATGTAGTATATACTAAAACTAATTTACGCCAGGTTCGGTGGACAACACAAAATAGACATCCACGAGTAGCTGTTATACATAAACACATTTTAACAATTATTCAAGAAACGCCTGAGCCCGGGACTTGAACCCAGGACCTTCCTGCTGTGAGGCAGACAATCTAACCACTTCGCCACCCTCGCTACTACGTAGCGTACTTGCTTTAATCAGTCGAAGCTTTAAGGTATCGGGATCACGGTGACGTAGCGGTGAGTACGTCCGCCTCACAGCAAGAAGGTCCTGGGTTTGAGTCCCAGACGAAGGCGTCTGTGTGGAGTGTCCATGTTCTCCCCATGTTTGTATGGGGTTTCCTCCGGGTTCTCTGGTTTCCTCCCACAGTCTAAAAACATGCACATCAGGCTGAGTAGTGAGTAAGTGAGTGAGTGATTGTGAAGTACTTGTGGCTGTATGTTTTCATTCGTCAGGCTGCTGCTGCTGCTGCTGCTGCTGTAGTGTTCGGAGATCAGCTGGTCGAACAGCAGGTTCAGCTCGGTTCTGAATCCTGGGCTGTCCGAGAACCGCAGAGCTTTAAGTTTGCTGAAGCAGCGATCGAACTGAACTTCCGCCGACAGTAAAGTGCTCCGTGCGGCGTGAGTGGCAGAAGATTCGGGCTGAAATCCAGATAAAGACTCAAACGAGCTCGATTCATATGAAGTTAAACCAGCCGCCATCTTGAAAAGGGCAAAAAAAAAGTTGCCGTGTTAACTGCGGTCCACTGCCGGTGTCAACCGGAAGTGCGATGATTATAAACTAAAAGTCGCTACATTAAAAGTCTATGGTGGTTAATTTGTTAGGGGTCCAAGCATCCAGCTATAGATTGAAAACGCACTCTATTTGACATTACAAATTCATATCCTACTCTGTGACATCATCATCATAGATTCCAACCCCCTATCTGTAACATCATCTTCTCTTCATCCCCATCGCTCCTCTTCCTCTTCATCACTTCTCATCATAACACCCATCTCTGTGACATCATCTCTTCATCAGTGGGCCCGGTGGATAGCATGTCCGCCCCTCTGCACGGACGCCTGGGTTCGATTCCCGGCTCGGGGTGTTTCTGCGTGGAGTTCCGTGCATGTTCTTCCTGTGCTTGCGTGAGTTTCATCTGGGTACTCCGGTTTCCTCCCACAGTACAAAAAAACATGCATGCTAGATTAATTGGCTGTTCAGGGTGTACCCCGCCCTCGCCCAGAGTTGGCTTAGAAAATTAATGAATGAATGTTGACTTCACACAGATTTGTTTTTATTTTTTATGTAAAATCCCCCCACCCCTCAAAAGAATGCAGTATGCATCCAAGAAAAGGACAGATCGAGTCAGATCAAGATGATCTGCTCTGGCGACCCCTAACGGAAGCAGCTGAAAGATATATATTTATATACACACACAGTGTACATATATATATATATATAAAAAGTGTTCAGAATAAGAGGGTTTCCAAGGCAACCCATAACCATGGTGGACAACCAGATATTCATAAGTTTGTCCATGAAATGTTGAAGTCGAAAGTAACCCGTGATCATCAGTCCACCCTAAGACCGGCTTACTTCAGTAAACAGTTTCTGGTTCGGTCTTGATGAGGAAGCAGGGACTTATTAGAGAAAGCGACGACAAAGAAAAACTTAAATAGACGGCCCACGTCTACAACAAACCAGGTTTAACTGTATTCCAGCAAATGGTTTAGGAGTGGATAGAAAAGCGTGATGCTGACGGACTCAAAATGATCCCTGTGTCCACCTGCTACACAGGTGACACAACAACTGTCAGACATGTCTGTGTAGTTAACTGCAAATAAAATATCAGTGTAACAAGAACATGATCATTTAGGAAGCAGAAAAGTAAAGTTTAGATGGGAGAGAAGAAAAAAAAAAAACAGAGAGAGAGAACAGGACACAGTTGATGTATGATGTTATTGATCTTTAATATTACTTAAAGGCAGCAGTCATAGCAGTTTATACATCTTTAATGCAAAAACAAAATCGGACTTAGCAAAAATACTCGGCAGAAAAAGCTTGTATGAACTTAAGAGCAACTACAGAAAAGCAACATATACAAATGAAATAATGTACACGGTCCATGCACTTCTGCACAGCCTTCATAGCTATTTTCTCATGTTGAGCGTGTGTGTGTGTGTGTGTGTGTGTGTGTGATCAGTCATCAGTGCATCACAGTCCAGGTTGAGCCTAAGCTCAGAAATGTGTGCGATGGGACGTTGAAAGCCATTCTCAGCCTGACTTGAAGAGCAAGATAGCAACTTGGCCAAGATAGAAGTAGATGAAGTGCTTCGTTTCATGCGTCACGTAGCTACCGAAGTTCCGTCCCACGATGCAATGCCACGTGGGGTTGTACTTCTTGTCAAACTCCTGTTGATAGAAAACCGGTGATGAAATCATTACAGCCTTATAGGGTCATCGTTGTAAACATGAAAGCTCATCTACAGGAGCCCTTTAGGATCATTTCAGTACACCAATCAGTGGAGCCCTGTTGCCAAACACACACCCCACCCTCCATCACTTCTACAGGAAGTGCGAAGCGACCAGGCGCTAAACCAGCTCTGATCATCTGCGTTTAGTGTTACCTTCTTGATGTAGGCGGCGATATCCTTCTCGATGTTGTACTTCTCCATGGCCTGTGTGGCACAATCCACGGCATCTTGCTGCATGTCCTCGGTCATGTCAGCGTTCTTGATTACGGCCTTTCTGTCAGTCATTTTGTCTACAAAACACACACACACACACGAGGGAGAGAGGAAGGAATGAAGTCAACACTGGGGAAAATAAACTGTGTATTTCTGTTTCATTCCTTCATTACAGAAAAAGATATGCAGGACATCTGTTCAATATAAAATCCTTCCTCTATAACAGGGAAACAGGTCTATTTTTAAAAGCAGCCAGAGACTATTTTCTTCCTTTCGCCTCCCGATTTAGAAAAATCGCCACTTCTCAGCTCATTAGGCGCAGTCACCGAGCATGAGTGTTCTTTGAAAGCCAAAGCCACGCGCACATACCGAGCCGCTACATCCTCCTCTTTCTTAGACTGGTGCATTGCTTAGCGACAGTGCAACCCCGCTGTGTTTTCCTCCTAATAAAAACTGCGGCCAATTATGACCAACAAGTGCCACATGGTGCGGCTTTGACTCACGTTAGGCAGAAATCGGGGTCCAGTCAGAGTTCTGCTCCTGTAACAAAATGTCGTCGATGAACTACAAACCATTACACAGATCAGTTTGTGGTCGAGCGATTCTACGAATATTCACCAGTTGGATGCAACAGGAAACTAGAAACAACCCCCCCCCCAATCCCCATCATTTCATTATCTGCCAATACCCTTCCACCAATCACCTCCGCCGTACATAAAACAGCAACCAACAGGTGAGGGTGAAGACGAGCACGTGCTTCCTCAGAAACAGGTGAAGCCAGCAAGCATCTTTTCAAGCATCTTGGCAAAACGGCAGAAAAGAGATATAAATGGCTTTAGTATATACGCTACACAGGAGCGGAGTGATCTGACTGATTCGATATCACCGGGTTAATAAGCAATTACTGAATGAGAAGGACGATGTAGAGAATTACTCAGTCGAGGAGGTTATTTGCAGAGGCAGAGAATAATTATCATATGAAAGACGAATTCCATATTTTATTGCCCATTCAAAATATTTTCAAATGCAGACGGTCACATTACTGTGTTGCAAGTACCAGTTATACAATAATCACTCAACTTATCCCATGGCAATGATGCAATACCAGGAATTATTTGATAGATTTCCACCAATCGGAAACAAGAAAATCTCTTGGGAAAAAATAACAGATGTTATCCACCTCAAAACGGGAAACAAAATTCTGAAATCCTAAAAATTCCATCCTTAAAAAGAAATAACTACAACAAAAGCTATGGAATATGGTTTACATGTGTTTTTTTTGTTTTGTTTGTTAAACAAGTCAAGCCGTCAAATGTAAAAATAAACCCGAAAAAAATCATCTGGCATATACACTAAAACAATTATTCACCAAGGATGAGGTGAATATCATTGAGTATTCCTTGAGCCAGAACATCTTGAGGACCCGATCTTTTCCCTGTGACATAAGTGTCATGGACGTATGGGAGCTCATGAGGGGCACTTAGCACAGTCCTCCAAGTGTTAATGAATGAGCAGCAGTTTCAAACACCACAGAAAGCGCATTGTGACCTTTGAACTCCCTGGCTGATGGTCGTTATGGGATATGGAAGGTCTGATGGGTCGGAATTGGATAGGATTAATATAAATAAAAAAATATACACACACACACACACACACACACACACACACACACACACTATGTGGGGGTTGTCAGAATTTCTTGACAATCTTATCTAATGTATCTTAATTCAATCTAAATAACTAATCCAGTCTGATTTACCTTCACACTCTTCACAAACATTTCTGTAGCAACGAGGAGTGAATCTGGGGACTTGATTCCTTTAAGGAAAAAAACAGGAGAGGACGAACAAACCTAATGGGTGTCGCCTGAAGCGTAGGAAACAGCATACTGGATTTCCTAGAGAGTGAAACACTCGACGCTATACACTCAGTGTGGTCCAGGGACAAAGACAATGACCTGCTACTGAGCACGAGTGGGTAGCGTGAGCTTCAGTTGGCCAGCGCAAGGCCACGTCCTGTTCAGCCAGGCAGATTTAAAGGTCAGCTCAGTGTAGGACGAGAACCCTTTGTTTAAAAAAAAATTGTCAAACAAACAGGCAACACATCTGCAAAACATCCACGCGTATGTGGCAGAAGAACGCGAGACTGTCGCTGTGGCTTCGGCAGGACTTCAAAACTTCTGATGGTTTTGTGGGACTGAGGACGCCAATATATATTCACGGCACTTGTGTACAGTTTTAGATATAGTTTATTCGATGCATCAGTGCTGCTAACATATTCGAGCCACAATCGGGCGAATACAAACGACAACACGAAGGTAATGCTTTGTACAGTCTATGACATCACTGATGTGGACTTATGAGATCTATTTGAGCCACAGCGACTGTTACAAGGAAGCGTTTACATTCGGTAATGTGAAATCCAGATACGTTACTAACCTAAATATTCACAATTGACTGGAAACGTGGTGTTAGCATTCATGTTCCCAGCTTGGGGACACTTAACGATCACACCAGGCTTGTTAGCATTTATGTTCCCAGCTTGGGGAAGCATAACGATCACGCCAGACCCCACAGTCCAACCGCACCGTGACCGAAGTGTTCCATTAAACCTCCTCATTTCTGGTCCCAATCCATATATGGTAAAGGAATCTGGTGCGCATCTCTCAATACAGTTTCAGGTTTTTTTTAAATGACCGAATTCCTTGAAATGTAGCCGCAGGTTACACTGATCCCACATGGCCACCTACACCCCCTATACAGCTACTAATGGTCACATTATAGAATTTAAACACAAAGCCCTACTGTACATTTCATTTAGTAGCTATTCAGGCACCATCCACCAGGGGGCCTTGATTTAATACAACCTATATCTTGGCAATCATATAGCAGTGTACACTGAATACCCCAATAACCATTTCCTGCTTGGACCCCAAACATGCGGCGAATGTAGTGTATACGCGAAGGGTCTGGACTCAAAACTACACAATAGTCTAATTCATTGTTAAGTCGATAACATCACCTGGATGTTTTTAGCAGAGGTCCATACTTATGCAAATGTTGTAAAGCCATGCGCTCAGTTTTGTCATCAGGTCCGTGCCCACACAGGCAACCCAATAAATTTATTACATGGTGAAAAAAAAAAAAAAAAAAAAAAAACACTTCATGCAGGCTTGTCGCTGGCGCTGAGTGCACTTGCACTTCACAACTTTTTCTCTTACTTTTCGCATGTACGTTTCTGTAAACTTGCACATGCAAACATTCTCGGAGCTCCGTCTTTAGGCAGGCCGCAAATATTTATATCAGAGCTTCAAAACAATTACCCTCATGGAATAAGAAACACTGGAAATCTTTAACATTCAGGGTGTACTCACACTAGAGCTGAAGCGTGTCTGTCAAGCGAAAAAAAAATTGTAAAAACTTCACTGGAGCGTCTCTGGTTAGCACTCGGGTTCGATTCAGTTTAAGGTGATAAAAGGTTCCTTTGTGTCAAGGTACGGTAACAGTTAGCCAATCATTTATACAGTCAAATACTTATCCAACAGGCAAAATGTCACAACGAGAAAACACTGCAGGTCATTTTTATGATATCACAGTAAGAAGCGATAAAAGTTACGAAGACGCAGTCACAATGGTACGGCGTCACAAAATAACTCTCTGTCACCATGTTCTGTTGGTGTGTCACATGACCCATGACCAGGAAGGCCTTTCAACACTGCCCCTGGCTGGGTTCTGCATTTCTGTGTGGAGTTTGCATGTTCTCCCTGTGCTTGTGTGGGTTTCCTCTGGGTTTCCTCCCACAGTCCAAAAGAGGTGCACATTAGGCTAACTGACTGTTCCAAATTGCCCCTAGGTGAGTGCGAATAGTTGTGTGTGCTGGCCCTGCGATGGTCCGGTGAGCTGTTCAGGCTGTACCACTCCTTTGCTCAGACGCCACCCTCCCAGCGACCCTAATAGGGATCAAGCGGTTCAGCAAATAAACGGGTCCAATTCATATTTGATGAGGTCGCTAACCGAAATATTCTCAAATAAATGGAAAAAAAGTGTTAACTTTAGTGTTCCGGACTTGGAGTCGTGGTCACACCGGACCCCTATCGTGCCGCAGTCCAAATGAACCGTGCCCAAACAACGTGTCCGGTACCACCTCATCGAACAGGCCAGGCCAGGGAACACTGGTACCATGCAGGTACATCCTCCTACCCGGTACTCTGCCAGAACACTACTTGAACAAACCGGACCTTAGGGGTCAATTGTCCCTGGGCACAGTACGGACCACCTAGTACCCTTTAACACTGTGTGACTCTAAAGTAACAGCTGTAGGAAGAAGGTATGGTTCCTGCTTCCTCACAGGGTGTCACGTGACCTCAGGTATTTCCTTTGCCACTTTGACCTCTGACCTGCCGTCAAAAAAAAAGGTATATAAAGCTGAACTAAAATATTATTACATCATTTTGTTGAAGAAATATTTTTCATTCATTATTTAATTTAATTTTTAAAAAAAACAAAAAAAACCCTATTTTCAGCTATGCCTTGTCAATTTATTGTATGAGTAAGTACTGAGTAAACCTGTAATTACTGCTATGAGGTCAACTTTAAAAAAAAAAATAAATAAATAAAGTGTACCCATAAAATTAACAACCTGAAACGTAAAATCGACGTCACTTGATTGCACAAATCAGGACTCGGGGAAAAAAAATTACATGTGAAATATGTTTACTGCACGGATTAAAGATCACCTCAGCTCTCCTCAGCTGCCATGTCGTGGCGCATGTATCTTGCATGTCATGATGCTTGCCCTCTTCACGCGCTCCTTTAATAAACTTGTCGGCGTGCACGCGAAGCTTTAAATACCGGGTAAATTTAACGACAACGCGGCGAATAAAACCGTACCAAACTTACCTTTTTTTAAACGAAACAAGTTCTGCTGCACCAAGATAGCTGATTTATTTCAGGCTCGCCTCTTTTTTGGACCACCAGACGCCGCGTTTCACGTACAAACTGCTCTCTTATTCACTTCTCTCTATCCATGCAACGGCTGCGCTTTTCACTCATATTCACCTACGTATCCTGAGGTAGGGGAAAAAAAGAGAAGCTAGGCCCTGCCCACCCCAATGCACCTGCCCTCTGATTGGCTGATGCGCTCTCTCTTCCCGCGCGTTACAAGCGTTTTCCACTAGCTTTCTACCGCCTGCGTTTTATTTCATCCCATAATGCATCAGGGTCGGGAGCGGAGAAGCGGACGAGCCCGCGCTCACTCTTCAGGCCTCGTTTATTTACCTCAGGATGTGTGGATTTTACTGTTTAATTGACTGTAAACGTTCAAACTATGCATATTTATTTGATATAACGGTTGATTTTACTGTGCTGGATGTTTTTAAACGTGATATTTATTCTCACAACAGCTCATTTGGCTACAACAAAGCTAACATGAAGCTTTCTGTTCATTCATTTTGAATAGTTTTCCCTGGAACACTGGCCACACAAGGTGTGCAAATTCACCTCGGATGGCTGGGTCGACAGTCTATTCCAGGTCACTCACTCATTTGCCCAACCGTTTAATTCTATCAGGGTCACTTGGAAACAGGAGTCTGTCTCAGCCGACACGGCAAAGGCGGGGTACACCCTGAACAGCTCGCCAGACCATCGCAGGACCAACACAACTATTCGCACTCACACCCACACCTAGCGGCAATTCGGAACAGTGAAATAGCCTAATGTGCATATTTTTGGAGTATGGAAGGAAACCGGAGTACCCGGAGGAATCCCACACAAGCGTTGGAAGAACATGCAAAGTCCACCCAGAAACGCCCGAGACTCGAACCCAGGACCTGTTTGCTGTAACTACTACACCACTGTGCCACTCCATTTCAGGTCACGGTTCATATAAACATGTATTCCTCGGAACAATCGGGCATAACCACGGCCTATGCCACCTCGGACCTTTTTTGGGGGCAGCCGTAGCCTAATGGTTAGAGATGCGGCTTTGGGACCGAAAGGTCGCTGGTTCGATTCCTGAACCAGCAGGAAAAATGTGTGGCGGTGGGGGAGTGAGCTGCACCTTCCCTTCCTCCACCTACATGGTGCCCTTGAGCAAGGCACTGAACCCCCAACTGCTCTCCGGGTACCCCAATGTGTGTGGCAGCCCACTGCTCCGAGTGTGTGTGCGCTCACTTTGGATGGGTAAAATGCAGAGGCAATAATTTCCCTTGCAGGATTAATACAGTATATCAAAATCAAAATTAAAAAAAAAAAAAAAATTCTAAATTGAGGGATGAAACAGGAGCGCATGGAAGAAACTCACAAATGCAAGTAACCAGGGGATCGGGACTGGTCCCTGCAGTTGGAAGTTGATGCCACTAACATAAAGCTTTTATTATATATAGATATATTCATTCATTATTTGTACATGTGAAACTTCATTAATACAGCTTTTATTCATCATGCTTTAAAGATGACGATCCTCCAAATGGTGGCCGTCGTCGTCTATACACGCTTGGAGGTGATTTCTGAAGGCTGCCGTGGCTCGACAGGTCGTGTCTGGTGGAACAGCGGCGATCTCCTGCTGAATCGCAACCCTTAGGGCTTCAAGAATGTGATATTGAGTACATACCTGATTCGACAGCAGGAATTGCAGTGTCACTCAGTGTAGACTGAAGGGGCAGTGGTGGGTCAGTGGATAAGGCTCCGGGTTACTGACCAGAAGGTCCGTGGTTCAAGTTCCAATACCACTGAGCTGCCACTACTGGGTCTCTGAGCAAGGCCCTTAAACCCTCACCTGCTCAGTTGTATAAATTAGATAAAAATGTAGGTCACAACATGCCAAAAATGTAAATATAGACTGATGATTTTGTGGCATTTTCTCTGAAAGAATGCGTATGGGTAGAAATTTATTTTTAAAAATATATATATTAACTCAAGTTGGGTGTATAATGCAATAATTTTGACTTATCTGCTATATCTAAAAATTCAGCCCTGTGACCTCCCAATAGTTTGGTGCTGGAGGGTCACACAAAGTTTTTTTGAAAAAAAAAAGGATTTGTATGCTTGTTGATCATCCCTCATTCCAGAATTAAGCCTTTCTTTGCTCCTATAAGAGCTTGAAATATTTTAGGGAAGATTTGTGCTAGACTTTGGAGCGTGGCTGGGTAGATTTTAGAGTTTTTGAAAGTTCTGGGGTACTATTAGTGTTCGGGTTCAATCCAAAGGAGTTTAGTGGGGTTGAGATCAGGGCTCACGGACGAGCAGATCTCCACAAATTGTTCGCTATGCGAGTCCAGAGTCTGCACTCATTCCAAGACTCATTATAGTGGAGAAAATTAGGGTCCAATCCGATTTTAATTACACAAGTTTCCTTCGGGCCAAATCTATCACATACCAAAGATTGATCTGAAAACACGGTACACTAGAACTCTTTAAGTGAGTATCAGCTTCACAAGCATGCGCCAGTGCCGTGTCACAGGAAGCTGACTTTTCTTAGTATTCATCTATCATTCATGAAGGATTATTTTACATGCAGTTCTGCAACAGTAGACCTTTTATCTCAGCTTTTGCAATAAATAGAACGATGCAGTAATAAAAATATCTACCAAACCTAACCAAGATCCAAGATTAACTTTCTTTATTTAAAGAAAAAAAAACATTACACATACTGGATTTCTAATCTTTATTGAAAGGTTGAGAAAAAAAAACAAAACACTATAAACAAGAAACCAGAAGTATCATTCAGAAAATCCCACCAATTCCAACACACATATCTAAAAATTCTGAAGCATTCTGTATATTTGAATTCCTAAATAAACTACAAATATCATTATTAATGAACCTCCCAGCCCACCCTCCCAAAACCTGAAATCCCTCTATTTACCAAGCTCCTCATGTGGATTCCATCCAAAGCAACTGATCCAGACTCCTGGTTCCTGGCTCTGCTCCATTTTATACCGGAAAGGAAAAAAAAAGAAAAAAAAAAAAAAACATCACAAACGTAGGATTCCTTCAGCGTGCGCCTCTTTGGTTTGGCTCCGCGAAAAAAGGAAAAAAATTTGGGGGAAAAATTTTGGTTTTAGGAAAGCCAATCGAAAGGGGTTTTTTTTTTGTTTGTTTTTTTTTTATATCTCCGTTAAGTGAGGTTTGGTGAGGGGGTTGGGATCCTCTCCTATGGTTCCCGCTCCCGGTAAATTGATCCTGCTCCATGTATGTATCCATCCTTATCCTAATCCTAATCCTGCTCCTGATCCTGAACTGATCCGGCTCCAAGGATCGGGAGACAGTGTGTCCCTCCTCCAATCCAAACCTTTGAATACCAGCAAAATCAAAAAAGAGGGATCAAGTTAGAATCACAGCTATGTCAAAAGCGTCTAAGATTATTACAGGAGCAGCGTATGTATTTATTTTTTCCGCGTTTGTTTCCAAAGCATAAATGAGTACTGAATTATGTTCTAACAAAATCTTTAAGCACTATATTAACATTACACTCTACCATCATGATAGACAAGAAAAAAATAATAATAAAGCAACGTTTCTTTAACGGATTTGTGATTTATACACCGATACAAATGCACAAGGCAAACCTTCGTCCATCGATCTCTCCTGAGAAGTGTGGAGTTGCTCTATAATGGCACAGTCCAGTTCACTTTATATAACAAATGTAAAATAAATGTTTCTGTACTTTGGAATAAGCAAAGGGGGAAAAAAAACCCTGATGTATGCAGGAACATGGCATTAAGACAGAACACATGCATGCTTGGCTTTAAAGGCCAATGAAAAAAAAGAAATGATCAAATAAAATGAGAGGGGACTATAATAGGGGGGTAAAAAATGGCAAAGCAAAAGAACAAATGTGTTACTTCACTAAGACAAGAAATTCATAATTGAAAGCCTGAGGGGGAGAAAAAACACCTGCAATTTTTGTTTGAAGGTGACTAAAGACGCTTGTCATCATACCATTGCCAAAATTGAAATGCCTGCTCGTCCTCCTCCAAAAACGCTTTATCCTAATATGAATGAACTGTGCTTGACAATCCTTTATTCCAAAGCTTTCTTTAATCCTGCTCCTCTGTTGTCTATAGAAAGACACATGAAAAGGTAAAAATAGAACAGTTTTGCAACAAAAATCCTAACCAGCAAAATTAAAACCCAACTTACCCTACCCCCAAACCCCCCTTTTTATTATAAAAAAAAAAAAAAAGTAGCCAATTTCTCAAAAACAAGACATTCCTAGCATTTGTACAACTACCTTGTCTAAGGTACAAAAACAATGGGGTATTAAACATCAGTCTAAATATGGATGCAGAACAAAAGACACGAGGGAAGAGGGGAACAGGATAAGACAGGACAGAACACTGGGAACTGTGTTGTTTTTAGAGAGAAAAAGAGCAAGAGAAGGGGAGAGAAAGAGAGAGAGAGAAAGAAGGAAGACAAACAGGAACATCCACTTCTTCAGCTAGATTTCTTTTTGATCTCGTTAGCTTAAATAATTAAAATGAAAAGACTCATTTCTGGAAATTCCGCTGCAAACCAAAGACGACTTCGACTCAGGGGGAGACGAGTCAAGAGGGTGGTGAAGTGTAGGGGTGGGTCCAGCAGAGGGCGATACAGGGTGTGTGGTTGAAGAGCTAGCTGTACTGTGGGAGTTTAAGTGCGAGAGCGAGATCGGCTGTGACGGGGTGAGTAACGCGGAGATCCTCTGCTGCGGCGTGGAGAGTAGCTGCGACTACGGCTGTTGCTCCGACTGCGGCTTCTGCTGCGGCTACGGGAGCGTGACCGCCCGTAGCTCGGGCTGCGCGGGCCGTCCACCTTTACGCGGATGTAAGCTGTCTCGCCCTAGGAAACACATAACACATATCCTTCTAACACTGAACCAGCTAATGATTACTAATCAGGAAATACTTACCACCTCCAGACCTGAAACAAATGGGTTATAGTTTAACTGTTCTCTCCCAAATTGGTCACCTGATAAGTTTCGTCAGCAATCGTACGACGTGCTGCACGAGTTTCCTCCGAGACCCGTACAGCCAGTCGATTAGATGTTTTCAAACTGCTGGTCATGCGGCATCACAGGGCGGCATAGCATGCACAGAGAAGAACGCTAACCGCCCTCTTCTGCATGCATAAGCTCACAGACACCCACAACTGCTCAGTGTCACTGTGATTGACAGAAAAGAGAAAGAGACAGAGAGAACAAAAAAAGAGAAGGAAGGAGAGACAGACAATGCGTACGAAAGAGACAGAGAAAGAAAGAGGGACAGACAAAGCAAGAGAGAATAAAAATGACAAAAGTCAGAGAAAGAGCAAGTGAAACAAAGAAATGGAGAAAGGGAGTGACGGAAACAGACAAAGAAAAAAGACAGAAAGCAAGTGACACAGAGAAATCGAGAGAGAGAGAAACAGAGAGGGAAAGACACACAGGGGGGGGAAGAATGACAGACAGACACACAGAGAAAAAGAGCATCAAAAAAAGAGACACAGGGAGAACGAAGACAAGGAGACAGAGAGAGACACACAATCAGGGGGAGAAGGACAGAGAGAGAGAGAGAGAGAGAGAGAGAGAGAGAGAGAGAGAGAGAGAGAGAGAGAGAGAGAGAGAGAG
>JBCNYH010000026.1:3309586-3324586 GCA_039654325.1 Tandanus tandanus
TCTGCACTTCTGATTAGATGCTAAACTGTATTTCGTTACTCTGTATTTATACATGTGTAATGACAATAAAGTTGAATCTACTCTAAAAAAAAATTATATAATATTTTAATAAATATACAAGATCAATTAATAATAACAACAACAACAATAATAATAACAATAATAATAATCTTTTACTCCACAGTAAACAACATAATAGTACTTGACAAGTGAACTGTCCTATCAGCGATCTCAACGAACCTGTGATGCAGTATTAGCCAATCATACACCAGGAGGCGGAATCTACTCTAATACGGGTAGATTTATAAAAACGCCTGTTTTGGGGTACCTGGGCTCCGTTCAGTGAGTCAGATTATTTGGCTCACCCCATGACCCACCACTAGGAGTCGACTCTCTCGGATCTCTCGTGCCGTTGCTAGACAACACTCACTCATTCATTTGCTGAACCGCTTAATCCTCTCAGGGTCGCGAGGGGGCCTGGAGCCTATCTCAGCCGACACTGGGCGAAGGCGGGGTACACCCTGAAGAGCTCACCAGGGGACCATCGCAAGGCCAACAAAGAACCATTCACACACACACTTACACCTAGGGGCAACCTGGAACAGCCAATCAGCCTCATTAGCATATCTTTGGACCGTGGGAGGAAACCGGAGTACTCGGAGGAAACCCATGCAAGCACGGGGGGAGAACGTACAGGAATCGACTCTGGGACTCGAACCCAGGACCTTCTTGCCGCCCTACACTTACAAGTAACAGCAAAACGCAGCTTTGATAATCGAGTCGAATCTCAACGTTCCCTTTACGAGCCGACTCCGAGTCGACACATCCTCAAACGACACTTCAATTCATCTCACTCGTCAATATGGCGACGCTCGTGCGGTACGTGAGAGGTGTGTGTGCGATCCTCCCCTCAGCTCGGACTGTGAGAATCAGTTACAGACATGTGCGCACAGCGAAGCGCAGACCTCCGTCCCTTTCTTCCCTCTCTCCTCCTGAGGTGGAGGACTCGGTTCACCTGAAGCCAGAAGTGAATCATGTTCGGGATAAAGGCGAAGGAGGACCCAAACGTGCGTGTCCTGCTTCAACACCGGAGTCCAGGTCGGAGGGGAACCTGAGATACGAGAGTCAGAAACACGGAGACGCGACAAGGAAGGGTTCAGAGACACAGAGGAAGAAAACAAACAACAAACTACAGGGAACTGATGCTTTGTCTTCCAAACATTCAGTTTCCCATCTAATAGAAAGTTTACGGTATGAAAAGGCGCAGGCTGATGACAGGAGAGTGACGTAAGTACTGCTAATCCAATAAAGAGTGACCTTTATCCTAAGCCTTCATTACAGGGCACCACACACACACACACACACACACACACACACACACACTTTTAAAGGCAGGGTAGGTGGTCACGGCAAGGTGGCACAGTGGCGTAGTGTATGAAGGTACTAGGTACAAGTCCCGGGTTCGGCGAGGGCGTATCAGTGTGGCGTATGCATGTTCTCCATGTGCTTGTGTGGATTTCCTCTGGGCACTCTGGTTTCCTCCTATTGGCCGATCTAAATTGCCCCTAGGTGTGGATATGAGTGTGATATGAGTGGTTTTTGTGTGTGTGTGTGTGTTGGCCCTGCAATGGTCTGGCGAGGTGATCAGCGTGTGCCCCGCCTTCGTCCAGAGTTGGCTGAGATGGGCTCCAGCCTCCCGGCGACCTTGATATGATTAAGCAGTTCGGCAGGTAAGTGGGTGGGTGTGTCAGAGTTAGAGGCGTGTGGAGGTTAGAGCCTTTCCCGGCCTGGGAGAAGGCGGGGACACCCTGAACGGCTCGCCAGTTCATCACAGGGTCAAAAGTCAGATACGCCTGATCGTTCACACTCACGGCTAGGGGCAATTTGGAACAACCAGTATGTTTAACATGCATGCCTTTTGACTGGGGGAGGAAACCGGAGCATGTGGAGGAAACCACGCAAGCACAGGGAGAAGATGTAAACTCCACACACATACGCTCTTGCTGGGTACAGGGCTGGAACCCAATACCTTCCTGCTGGGAGGTGGATGTGCTAACTACTACGCCATGGTGCAGCCTTGTTTTTTTTTGTTATATTTCTTAAAAATAACACACTGCACCTTTAACACCTTGAAGTCCTTCTTTACCGTTTCCAGGCGTTTGGTGAACTTGGCTCGGTCGAAAAAGCTTCGTGAGCAGCATGGCAAAATCATCCTGGAAGGAAGACGCCTCATTTCTGAGGCCCTGGACGCCGGGGCTTCACCTATCACTGTCTTTTTCAGTACGGCGGAGAGACTTCAAAAGCTTCCTGTAAACAAGCTCGGACAAGCCGGCTTAGTCAAGGTCAAGCTGGAGGACGTCCAAATATGGCCGGATCATGACCCGGTGTTCGATATGATAGGTAGTGGGGATTTGGGGGGGGGGAATGTATATGAAATTTGTGACAGCAGGAATTATCATCGGATGATCATTAATAACCAAAAAATTGTAATCGTCAACAAATCGTTGTGGTGGAAGACGAAGAATCGTTCATCAAAACACCGCATCGTTGATTATTTCCCTCGGTTAGCATGCCTAGCACTGGTTTATTCCTTATGTCTCAGTCAAACTGAGGTGTGTACATGTGTAGAATATTTCCTTAATAAAAGAATTCCATGTGGTGACCTTCCCCCCCCCCAGCTATCTTCAAACATCCAGATGTGTCCCAGATGTCGTTTTCTGAGGAGAGGTGTGGGAAAGCGATGCCTTTGACACTTATTTGCGATAATGTGCGGGACCCGGGGAACCTGGGTGTGATGTTGCGCTGTGCTGCTGCTGCAGGATGCCACAGTGTGCTGCTCAGTACAGGTACGAGCCCAGCAGTAATCGTAACATATAGATTTAGGTTACGCTGCCTGAAAGTGGAGGTCCTGATGGATGTCTCTAATGGTGGATGTAGCAGGATGGTGTTATAAGAGTAGCGCAGCTCCTTTAAGAGGAAACTGATTACGGTCTGGAGTGAAAGAAGGAGAGGTTAACACTGAGTTTTCTTTTTCACCGCCTTTCGCTGCCTGATTTCCACCTTCATTTGTATCCCCTGGCTTGTTAGTTTAATTATCCGTTTAACGAGTTCATGTTCCGTGTTTCTGTTAATGCCTGGTGTCGTTTTCCTCAGCGAAAGTTTGTCTGCCTACATGAGTTAAATTATGTGGGGTTTTTTTATTCTGTGCGAGTCTGAGCAGTGGTGTATGAGCCTCTTTTTTCCCGGGGGTTCAGTTACATGATTAACCCTCTGTTAACCAAGTTCCTTTCTAATTGTGTTATAATTATATCCCTAGGCAAAAATGTTGATTTTGGGCCAATATTTAAAACAAAAAAAAGGGTATTTTAAAGCCCAGGATCATAATTTCCTAATAAAGTGCATGATATCTAATGAAAATCTTTTTTTGAAGCATTATTCTTCTCTGCAAATTTCCCTTTCTTTCAGGGTGTGTGGATGTCTGGGAGCCCAAGGTCCTCCGTGCTGCCATGGGTGCCCACTTTCGCCTTCCCATAATCCCTAGTCTGTCCTGGTCCGATATTCAGCATCACCTTCCTCCCAGCACAACTGTTCACGTAGCTGACAACTCGGGCAGCTCCATGCGCGAGCAGAAACTCGCAGGAACACCTCGGCGTCAAAAAAAAGCTGGAGACTACGGATGGGTCAGCAGCCGCCATGTTTCCAGGAAAGTGAGTTATGAAGATGATGATGGTGATGAAGAGGATGGAGTGGGTGTGGCCAGGCAAGCAGGCCTGGTTTTAGAGACTCTGCCCTATGATGTGAGATGGACTGGTAGCCACACGGCCATCGTGATTGGTGGCGAGACTCACGGTTTGAGCCGGGAAGCCTTGCGGTTGGCTGACGAAACGATGGGGCGGAGGTTATTGATCCCGATGGTGCGAGGAGTGGACAGTCTGAATGCTGCCATGGCTGCGAGCGTGCTGCTGTTTGAGGGACGGAGACAGCTGAGTTCGCACTGAAAGGATTCGCGTACATGAACATGGGTACAGTTAATTACAGTAGAAGATTTCGGATGAATTGTACGGAATGTTTGCAGCTGATGAGAAAAAGTGCCAGTGTTGAGTTCATGACTCAGTGATTCTTGAATCTGATGTAACAGATGTACAGCTGTAACTTTGAAGGTTTCTATCATGGCGAACTTGTTTCACGGATGTTCTGTGACAATAAACATAACTAGAAACAGATTAAAAATTGTAATGTGGTGATTTTTTTTTTTCCTGCTGATGGAATGCGAAAAGCCTCCATATTCTCAGTGTACGTTATAGAGTTCCAAATCGCCTCTAGGTGTGAGTGTGAGTGTGAATGGTTGTGTATGTGTTGGCCCTGCGATGGCCTGGCGAGCTGTCCAGGGTGTACCCTGCCTTTGCCCAGAGTCGGCTGAGATGGACACCAGCCTCCCCGCGACCCTAATTCGTATTGAACGGTTTAGAAAATGAATGAACGAATGTAAATTATAGACCTGCCTTAAAATTTATATTCCAATAAACCAATATTGATGTTGTGTAGTTGTCAGCACATCCGTCTCACAGCAAGAAGGTCCTGGGTTCGAGCCCCCGGCCCGGTGAGGGTATTTCTGTGTGAAGTTTGCATATTTTCCCAGTGCTTGCTTGGGTTTCCTCAGGGTACTCCAGTTTCCTCCTACAGTCCAAAGACATGCACAGTAGGCTAATTGGCTGTTCCAAATCGCCCCGAGGTGTGGATGTGTTGGCCCTGCGAAGAACTGGTGAGCTGTTCAGGGTGTACCCCGCCATTGTTCAGTGTTGGCTGAGATAGGCTCCAGCCTCCCTGCGACCCTAATATGAGTAAGCGATTTGGCAAATGAGCGAGAGAGTGAGTTAGTAAACAAGTTATTGATGCTGATTTTTTTATGACACGATGTTTGTAAGCTGTTGCTCTTAAAGAAGCAACAACCTTCATGTCAGCTTTCATCTTTCGGTTAACACTGATGTTGACGTTAACGTTTCTCGGCACAATTCTCCAGCACGCCAACATTAGAGCGATGTTCGTGATTTGCATTACAGCTGACAGCCCGTGCGGTTCCGAGTCATGATAACGACAGGGGAAAGACTCCGCGTCAGAGTGAATCTGGGTTCAGGATTGAAAAGCGTTACGAATATTACAGCCGTGATGATGGATTCTGATGAGCGCTGAACAGAATAATCTGCTACGTCCTCGGTTTGTTTGTGGGTTGAGCAGCAGCAACAACTTCAGATTTTTAAACTGGTGTCTAATCCCATATGACTTCAGGTAAGAGGCGGAGCTCCACCCGAAACGGGTCACCAGTCTCTTTTAGGACTAATATGGGCGCAAACAACCATCCACACTCGCATTCACAGCAACGGACAATTCAAAATAGCGACTTGACCTAACATGCATGTCCGGACTGTAGGAGGAAACCTGAGTACCCAGAGGAAACCCATCCAAGCACATGCAACATGCAAACATGCAGACTCCAAATAGAAGTATTTATTTAATGCTTGAAAAAAGTGTTGTTGTTTTTTTGCTGTAAAAATCATAAAGGCCATCTAGCTTTTAGCTTTCTTCATATATTTTGGGACGGCATTTTTATACTTCTTGGATTTCAGAATCAGTGGCCATCATTAACCCGTAGTTTTTGTCCTTGCTTTTGATTCAGCGTTATACCCCAGCGTGTTTCTGCCCTGCGATGGCCTGGCGAGCTGTCCAGGGTGTACCCGGCCCTCTCCCAGAGTCGGCTGAGATCTGGGCTCCAGCCTCCCAGCGACCCTAATTAGGATCAAACGGCTTAGGAAATGAATGAAAGAATATTTAGTAGATTTTATCTTCCCAACACACACTTTTTTTTTCTGGAGTCCACCAGAGGGAGCCATTGTAATAAGAATTGAAGGAGGTGTCGGGATCACTCTACTACATGATTATTACATTCCCGACTTATTGGACAAACCTTGAATTTCATTATATATTAAATTATTTAAATAAATTAATTCATCATATTATTCCTGAACTTGTCAGGTCTCAATAAACACTGGTGGATCTTATCACTTGCCTTAAAGAGCAGAAGTTCCCCATATGCTTCTCAAACATCTTGTGTGTGTGTGTGTGGGTGTGTGTGTGTGTTTTTTTTTTTTTTTTTTTTTTTTTTGACATTGTACAATTACTGGATTAAGATCAAACCTTGCACACACAGATGAAGGTGAAACAGATGTATGATTACTTTCCTGTGCCACTATTAAGTGTTGATGAGCAATGGGGGATGTGATTAAGAATAAAGGCTGATGAGAAAGCTGACCCAGGTGTTGATTAGGCAGGAGGAGGGCTCATTATGTATACACTCATTATAAACCCTCCAAAGACATTTCCTGGAGTTTTCAGCATACTCAGACTATAGGATGGATGCTATAAGCCTTAAACACACACACACACACACACACACACAAGTGTAACCCAGACTGGTCTGTGAAACTAATTTTCTAAGCTGCTTAATCCCAATTAAGTTCAAGGAGAGACTGGCGCCCATCTCAGCCGACTCTGGGCGAAGGCGGGGTACACCCTGAACAGCTCGCCAATTAGCCTACTGTGCATGTTTTTGGACTGTGAGAGGAAACCGGAGTGTCCGAAAGAAACCCACGCAAGCACGGTGAGAACATGCAAACTCCACACAGAAACGCCCGAGCCGGGGAATCGAACCCAGGACCGTCTTGCTGTGAAGCAGACGTGCTAACCACTGCGTCACCGTGCCACCAGGCCTGTGAAATTCATTCATAAAAAGAAATCAAATGGATGCAGGACCGACTGACATGGAGCCAATATTTTTGTCCTGGTCTAAAACAAAACCCTCCTGAATCCCATATGTATAAGATGAAATATAATACTCCCCAACTCAATTAATATTCTTCAGAGTCGAATGATTTCTGTTTAATATGAATTGTGAGCTGCTACTAACGCTAACTGCTAGTGCTCAGACTCGAACCAGAGCGCTGGGCATCACTGCGGATTACTCGGATGTGACTATGGATAATTAAAAAAAATACTGAGAGAACAGCCACCCAACCTTTCACTTGATACTGATGAGAGTCTAAAAATAGCATCAGGCTGAACAGAGAGAGAGAGAGAGAGAGAGAGAGAGAGAGAGAGAGAGAGAGAGAGAGAGAGGAGGCTTTTGACGTCAGCACTGCACTGAATCTCGTGTAGATGAGGTTTGGTAAGGGTGGATTTCCAAAAAAGATAAAAAATTTTTTTTTAGACCTTCACATCCCCAGTACGGCTCTGTCTCTGTCCCCTGTCACACACACCAATATTTTCCCACTACAATTACTGGCCGTCTGGTGTTTTGTCAAATTTGTCACAGCGTTCATTTCTGTAGTGTGATTGCTTTTCTCTTCCAGAACCATCTACGTGGTTGATCACAGCATGGACTTTTACCTATGCATCAAATTATTCCTTTTCTGATCACGATGATCATCAAAATAGGTTTTTTCTCCATTTGCTGACACTGTGTCCTTTTGAGGTATAATTATTATTTTTTAATAATTTGGATCTACAGTATAAGATCAAGGGTCATGGTGGCGCAGTGGTTAGCACGTTCACCTCACAACTAGAAGGTCCCGGGTTCGATTCCCAGGCTCTGGGCGTTTCTGTGTGGAGTTTGCATCAATTTGGATTAAGCGGCTTAGAAAATGAATGAATGAGTTTGCGATCAAGGGTGATGCGGTCTCGTAGTGCTTAGCACGTCTGCCTCACAGCAAGAAAATCCTGGCTTCGAGTCCCGGGCTGGGGTGTTTTGTTTTGGCATATGATTTCTTTCGTGTCACTCACATGCACCACTAGCCAATCATGGTCGTCTCTAAGCTCATGCATACTAGGAGTTGGATAGCGCTATCCTCTGAGTGTGTTACGCCGCCGCTAAAGATGCATTCGTAGCATGAGAAAATGTGGTTGGCTGTGATCACCTGCCTCAGAGGCAGCGAGTGCTTGTCGTTGGCCACCCTGGTTGGTAGGTGTCATGTGATAGGAAAGCTGTCCTCGATTGGTGGGTATTGGCTATGACTAAACTACTCTCCGCTGCGCCACTCAGGAGCCCTTAAAGCGTATTGTTTACCTGAACAGATGCATGTTGTGCACGTTTAAAGGCAATTTAAAGGTACAAGACTGTTTTTTCAGGTCTAGGTGTGTACCTTAAATCATTTATAAATGTCCATTCATTCGTTCATTCATTCATTCATTCGCCGAACCACTTAATCCTGTTAGGGTCTTGGGGATGCTCAGCTGACACTGGGCGAAGGCGGGGCACACTCAGACCATGGCAGGGCAAACAAAGACCCAGCCATTCACACTCACACTCACACTTAGGGGAAATTTGAAACAGCCAATTAGTTTAATGTGCATGTCTTTGGGCTGTGGGAGGAAACCGGAAACCGGATTACCTGGAGGAAACCCACACAAGCACAGGGAGAGCATGCAAACCACACAGAAATGCCCTCGCTGAGCCCAGGACTAGAACTCAGGACCTTCTTGCTGTGAGGAGGACGTGCTAACCACTAAAGCACCGTGATGCTTTTACAGAGGTCAAGGTCCATTAATATTAAAATGTAAAAAGCAACACACTCCCTTGAGGGTACAACCCCAGTGACATAGAAAGTGGAGTTTAGTGCTTTGTTGTTAATGTTTTTTTTTTCTGAGAGTGTGGGATGAATTTTAATGATTACAGTATAGGCTATGACTCTTAATGCATCCTCGGACTAATTGCAGCTGCTTCACAGTAGTTTGTGTGGTTTATGAGAGCCAGGATTCCAACTCTGAGTGGGTGGACTTAAGAAGAAATACGTTTTAAACAAGTATGCATGACATGCCTCAAGGAATGAGAAGAATTCTCCTGGATTTGGTCATCAGCGGGGAGCGAGCGGTGTGTGCTGCGGCATGAAAAACAACCTCTTCACATGCACAGCATTACAAAACACTTCTGGGCTTCACGTTCCAAAGATACTGCATTACAAGATGGTCACTTACACCAAGATACACACACACACACACACACACACACACACCCACGTGCACACACATGCAAAAAGACACACATATATTCTATTCATAAACTAGGTTATCGTGGACGGTTTGGAAAGTGAATTGCTTTTTTGCAACTTTTCGCTTTGGTCTCTCGTGGGACGTGTAGGAGGTGGAAGTGCGGCAAGAATCATGTTGCTGGAAGTATCACCCCAAATAACAGCACTACACGAGGGAACGCGCGGGTATCAGACGGCACTGGTTCATTTAAAAAAAAAAAAAAAAAAAAGGTTATTGGAGAAAGAAAATGAAAGTTATACAAGAGATATAAGATTATAGCCTTTATTATATCTACAGGCTTGAGATCCTCTGAGATTTTAACACGACTGATTTGAGAGCCTATAACGTATCCCATAAACACAAACATATCTACTGTAGGTCTTATTCTGATTGGTACCCGGGTAGCGCATCAGGTAACTCAAGGGTTCCTCGTAACAGTAGAAGCCGGAGATCCTGGACGTGTCTGTTAAGGCTTATTCCAGAAATTAAATTGACTTCTACTTACCAAGAACATGCTAGCAGATGGATTTCCTGTGCTAATATGCCCCTAGGTGTGAAAATGTGCCTCTGTGGCATCCCAATTTGGCCCGGTGTTCCTGACATACACTTCACCTTCAAGGTGAACCTGACCAGGATAAAGCAATGACTGAAAAGGAATGACTGAATGAACTAGAGAGGAACGGACAGAGCGCAGGGGACCTCGCCAGGCACATATGGATTATGGTGACAAGTGCATTAATTAACCGGAAAAATCTGGCTAAGACTGCTGGTTTCATTACAACTTGGCATAAGGAGGCGGCACAGTGGCGTAGTGGTTAGCACGTCAGCCTCACGGCAAGAAGTACCTGGGTTTGAGGCCCGGGTTTGGCGAGAGCGTTTCTGTATGGTGTTTGCATGTTCTCCTCGTGCATGCAAGTGTGCTTTGGTTTCCTCCCACAGACTAAAGACATGCACATTTGGCTAAACGGCTCCGAGGTGTGTGTGTGTGGGTGTTGACCCTGCAATGGTCTGGCGAGCTATTCAGGGTATACTCTGCCTTCACCTCATGTTGGCTGAGATAGGCTCCAGCCTCCCCGCAACCCTCATAGGATCAAATGGTTCGGCAAATAAATGAGTCAGTGTGTGTTCATAAGACACCCACTAGGGGGAGACACTTCATTTCATTTATGTTACTTGGGTCGCAGGAAGGCTGGAGCCTATCTCAGCCAACTCTGAGAAGGTACACCCTGAACAGCTCGCCAGTCCATTGCAAGGGCCAACCATCACATAACCATTCACACTCACACTCACACTTAGAGGCAATTTGGAACAGCCAATTAGCCTAATGTGCATGTCTTTAGACTGTGGGAGGAAACCAGAGTACCCGGAGGAAACCCATGCAAGCATGAAGACCACATGCAAACTTCCACACAGAAACACCTGAACCCGGGACTCGAACCCAGGACCTTCTTACTGTGAGGTGGACGTGCTAACCACTGCGCCACCGTGCCTGGATGTATCTCCATTAAGTCACTCATTCATTCATTTTCTCCTAATTAGGGTCGCGGGGAAGCTGGCGCCCATCTCAGCCAACTCTGGGCAAGGGTGGGGTACACCCTGAACAGCTCGCCAGGCCATCGCAAGGCCAGCACTCACACAACCATTCACACTCACACTCACACCTAGGGGCGATTTGGAACAGCCAATTAGCCTACTGTGCATGTTTTTGGACTGTGGGAGGAAACCAGATTACCTAGAGGAAACCCATGTAAACCGTGAGGGGAACATGCAAACTCCACACAGAAACAACCGAGCCCGGGACTCGAACCCAGGACCTTCTTGCTGTGAGGTGGATGTGCTGACCACTACGGCACCGTGCCAGCCTGGATGTGTCTTTTGTCCATTAATTGCACCAAAAGAAACATGAAGAATAGATGGCTCTGGTAGTCGTAAAGTGTCTCTTATTCAACCATCACAGACATAATGTGACGAATATACAATGATCAAACCCCACGTCTACAAGAGGAATAGGAATTCAATGTCCTTAAATTCAGTAGAATCATGCTCAGGATAACAAATAAGCCATCGTCTGGCTAGATCATTCAGATTTCACTGCTGGTTCTTGAGACAACATTTATTTGGTCCCGACCTTGGATGGAATTGTCGAAACAAGGATTTTCTGGCACTCTTATGTGCCACAGACTTCAGGCTGGTATCTGCTACCTTGCGTCACACTGACGTCTCATCAGCATGACGCAAGAGGGTAGTAGAGCTGAGATTCTCAGTGCCGTGCTGACTCAAATCAATGAGCGTTAACTGCTGAGATGATAGGAGAAGATCTGCCTGGGGTCATATTTTGCTTTTCTTTTGTATCCATGTAGCTGTATACATGGTCCTTGGCTTGAGCTACTATTTTAGGTCGCCACAGATCACTTCTTGGTTGAAAACTGACCTGTTTATGTCATTCTTTTGCACTTGAAATGCATTTCTAAGGCTACAGTTGCTATGGTGCTTTTTTTTTCTCTGCACAAGTGGGTTTCTTTGCTGTTACCAGCTCTCACACCGCTTTGACTTGGAATGCTTTTCACCACATGTGATTTTACTGACATGAAATTAATAATTTAAACGTCTACTGCAAAAATCGTCTGTTGATTGGAATGACTTGAGCTTCTGTGAGGCTTCAAAGCGATCTGCTCCTATAAAGCAGTGACTCTAATTAGGTTTCAGGGGCTGGTATGTTTGGGGAGAGGACTTTGCAGATTGCAGCAGTCGGTGTAAGACCAGAATTTAAGACCAGTAATGAAGGGCATCGATTGCCTTGGTTTAATAAAAATAATCACATGCCTCCTACAGTCCTCCTACAGTCCAAAGACATGCACATTCTGCTAAATAGCTGTCCTAAATCGCCCCTAAGCGTGAGGGTGTGAGTGTGTGAGTGTGTTGGCCCTGTGGTGGTCTGTTGAGCTGTTCAGGGTGTACCCCGCCTTCGCCCGGTGTCAGCGGCTCGGCAAATGAGTGACAGGGTGAGTGTCCCTCTGTCTCTCTGAGTCTCGTTTTTCGACGAATGAAAGAAAATATTAATTGTGGGAGGCACGGTGGTGTAGTGGGTAGCACGTCCGCCTCACAGCAAGAGCGTTGGTGTCGGCGGGAACGTTGCTGTGAGGAGTTTGCATGTTTTCTCCACGCTTGCACGGGTTTCCTTTGGGTACTCCGGTTTCCTCCTACAGTCCAAAGACATGCACATCAGTGTGAGTGAGTGAGGGTATGCGAATGGTTGTGTGTGTTGATCCTGGGACAGACTGGTGAGCTGTTCACGGTGCACCCCGCCTTCGCCCAGAGTCGGCCGAGATAGGCTCCTGCTGACCCTCGTAGGTGTAACAGTGAACGAACATAACCCATGTCATCTGTGTAGCAAAAGATATATTTGTAGGTTGACATGTTTCGAAGAAATTGTGATATCAATCACATAAAAATTTATAATGAAAAAAAAAAAAATTCAGTAGGTATCAATTTTAAAACATGTCATGTTGACCTGAACACAGAGGAACCATCTGACTGTGACTGACTGACTTCAGAGTGCTGTGAGGAGTGAAAGAGCCTCCAGGCGAACGCTGATTGGTTGATAAGAGTCGAAGCTGGAAGGTGATTGGAGGAAGCTCACGACTCGGGTGTAGTTGATTGGCCGGTTGTATTTGCGCGCTGCAGTGCAATAGGAGTGTGTGTGTGTGTGTGTGTGTGTGTGTGTGTGGTCATTAACTTTCCATGTTACCTGAGATTGAGGAAAGAGCTGAAGGAAGGAGGAAAAGTGTTGCACCGAGCTGCGCACGAGAAGCACTTTCCCTTCTTTTTTCCCTTCTTCCTTTCTTCCCTTCTTTCTGAAATCTGGGCACAGCGGTATAATATCCACACGCGCGCACGCACACACGCACAGATACACGCGCGCGCGCGCGCGCGCACACACAAGCACACCAGGATGGCGAAAGAGGCACGAGGCAAAGGTAAGATGTGTACGCACGCACGCGTATAAATATTTTGCTGGTGTTGATGTTCGGGGTGTTGAGTGAAATCTTCACGTGCACGAATGACAGATACGGTGTTTAATGGCGGGCACTGCTGGAATGCCCCGGTGTGTGTTACACGGGCACTGATGTTGCACAGGGTGACGCACTGACATTTCAGTCGAGACTGTGTGTGTGTGTGTGTGTGTGTGTGTGAGAGAGAGAGAGAGAGAGAGAGAGAGAGAGAGAGGAATGAGAATGCAATTCATTTCAATTCATAATAAACAGGAACACTGACACAAAACATCCTGGGATCAAAGGCAGGGTGCGCACCAGCGCGCGCGCACCAGACACAAATGTATCAAAATGTATCAGATCTGTGTTTCCATCCGCATCACACCTGAGCATCTCGTTCAGCACTCCTTCATTTCGCTTTGGAAAGTTCAACTCAACTTCATGTCGGGCACAGAAGATATCCTTTGCTTTGCTTCCGTGATGAACACTTCACCACCTGTTTAACTTTGACTTTGATCTGCAAACGTCATAAACATTTATGACTGGTGATTTATTGGTGATGGGTTCCGGCCTCCCTGCGACCCTAGGAGGATTAATCGGTTCACAGCAAATGAGTGAGTGAGAATGAGTGTGTGTGACCTGGTATTTTTACCTACGGCAAGGAGGTTATGTTTCTGCCTGCCCATTTGTTTGGTAGCCACAAACAGATATCAACAGATTTTAGCCCCAGTGACACTCCATTGTTTTTTTTTTGGAGATGATCTGGATTAAATTCTGGCTTCAGGAATTTTTGAAATAATTCTTTAACATGGTTAAGTAGGATGATATTTTGGAGGTGTGGTACTACAACAGGCCCAGCAGGGGCTTTGTGTTTTCTGTTACTTCTTTTTTCCTGGCTTGGTGGAGGTTTGCGCTCTCCAAGTGCCATCCTACAGCAGTTTGACTCTGGGATAGGTATAGCACTAATACACAAACAGTACTAATAATGTGGAAGAGGATGAATGTACGGGAAAGCCATGGATGTTGCCTTGATTCCTTTTAGTTTGTTGCTCTCAACATCTACGCCTCAACTCAAACATCTATGACATCACTCCGAAACCATCTCAGTACCTTCAGGACCCGTCGGGTCAAACACTGAGCAGAACCGAGAGTGTTCATCACTTTGCCCTTATTTAGACCTGATACACTGTAAGAAGATCCAGATGTGAGATATGTATCACGGTTTGTTTGACATTTAGCGCCTCGTTATTATCGCCAGGGTCTCAGTGAGAGTTCCGTGAACCAGGAGTGAAGGAGGGAGTCCAGGCAGAGTCATCTGTAAACATCTCAGATCCGCGTCAGTACATCAAATAACGCGCCACGTGCCTGTTGGACGGCTTTAATTAACTCGCGGGTCCAGTCTAGGCTCAGAGGTGACTCGCGGACTGTACAGTCAGGTGCTGTAGTAAACACTGCTGCTGCTGTAAATGGACTTAAATAGAAATCAATTCATGTAAAAATCCATTAATTAAAAAAACATTTATTTATCACATGTTGATTAATTGAGAATGATTCCTGCTTCGATTATTAACCTCTAATTATAATAAGAACAAAAACTAACCATACACATAAACACAGGACGTCCTAAACACGCTGGAGGAAGAGAGAGAGTGTGTGTGTGTGTGTGTGTGTGTGTGTGTGCGGGTGTGTGGGTGTGTGGGTGTGTGGACGTGACTTATATCTTGTTTACAAGATCTGATGTTTGTGGATGTTTGTCTGGTACCTTTTTATTTTATCCTTTCTAAGATTTGTTTTTATTTAAAAAAACAACAACAACCACCAAACAAACAAACAGCTTCAGAGATTTCCTTTTATTTTACTGGAGGTAAAGTTAATGACGACAAATTTGGGCACATTATTTAGAAAAAGTGATTAGTTGATAGTAGAGCGG
>JBCNYH010000026.1:3328286-3340655 GCA_039654325.1 Tandanus tandanus
TCTCTCTCTCTCTCTCTCTCTCTCTCTCTCGCTCACTCTCTCTCCCACGCACTCACTCACTCACTCACTCACTCACTCACTCACTCCCTCTCTCACTCACCCACTCACTCTCTCTCTCTCTCTCTCTCACTCACTCTTCCATTCACTCACTCAATCTCTCTCTATCTTTCTCTCTCTTATGCAGTCTCACTCTCCCACTCTCTCCCACTCACTCACTCACTCACTCACTCACTCACTCTCTCACCCACCCACTCTCTCTCTCTCTCTCTCTCTCTCTCTCTCTCTCTCTCTCTCTCTCTCTCTCTCTCTCTCTCACTCACTCTTCCATTTACTCATTCACTCACTCACTCACTCACTCTCTCACTCACTCTCCTATTTACTCACTCACTCACTCTCACTCACTCTTCCATTTACTCACTCACTCACTCACTCACTCACTCACTCACTCACTCTCTTTTTCTCTCTCACTCACTTACTCTCTCTCACTCGCTCTCTCACTCACTCTCTCAAGCTCTCTCTCACTCACTCTTTCTCTCTCACTGACTCTCTCACTCTCTCTCCCACTCACTCACTCACTCTTTCTCTCTCACTGACTCTCTCACTCTCTCTCCCACTCACTCACTCACTCACTCACTCACTCACTCACTCACTCACTCACTCACTCACTCAGTCACTCCCTCTCACTCGCTCCATCAATTGCAGTGCTATTTTTACCATTTCTGTCTGAGATTTACATTTGCAGTATTTAGAAGATGTCCTTCTCTAGAGTGACCTACATTTTTATCTGATTCTTCCAACTGAGCAGTTGAGGGTTAAGGGCCTTGCTCTAGGGCCCAGCAGTGGCATCGTGGTGGGACTGGGGCTTGAATCGCCGACCTTCTGATCAGTAACCCAAAGCCTTAACCACCGAGTCACCACTGCTCACATATTCCTGTCTACATTTCAAATAAACCTCGTTAACGAATATTTATTATAATTATCTCCGTACAGCTCTGAAAGCAACGACTACTTGCGATGTGAGTGAGCTCGTGACCACGGCGATGGCGTGAGATGGTGATGGTGATGGCGATGGTGACAGTGGGAAGGATGGGGGTGTGTGAGGGCGGGTGTTCCAGGTGGCGTCAGATAATGATCCACTACACGGTCTTTCAGTGTAATGAACAGGATCGGGTTGAAATTCTTGTGTGTGTTTTTTTTTTTAATGATAAATCAGAGCGCAGGTGCAGGTTAGGACTTGTTCCTGCGCCCACGTTGTGTATAAGTCAGCACACAAGAGCCAGTAATGATATAGCAGCTAAAGCTCTCCACCTGGCTTTTCTCACCTTATCACTGAGATCACGAGCAGCTGACAGACAGGACGCCGCGCTCACGCTGCTGCCGACTGTATTTTATTCCCACTGCGCTGAAGGGCCGGTCTGTTCACAATAATGTTTGAAAAGATAAAACAGAAAGATCAGATTTCAGTAACAACAACAACAACAACAACGAAAACCTGTCCCAGAGTGCACTGCACCAGGAGCTTCGCACACAGAGCGAATAGTCGAGAGATCAAAGAAGTTCTTACTGATATTTAGTCTGTAGTTCTGTGTGAGATTGCATATATACAACGATAAAGCAACCTTTACTAAAGCAAAGATTGCCAAGGTGAGAATGATTCAGCCGTTAAAGGGGACCTGTGGTGAATTTGTATTACTAGCTCTTTAAAACGATCACGTATGACATCATCTCCATCAGACAACGTCGGTCCTTGCTTCCTGTCAAGTATGCATGAGTGCGGCCACACTACAACTACTACCTCCACTACTAGGCATGCGCAGCGACATGTTGCCTGTTTCATTGGCTGTTCCAGCCCTGGTAGTGAAGCGAATTTGTTGTTTTGTCCTATTAGCTGGGCTGCGCGCAGCAGACATCGGTCTAAGACAACACATTATCGGCCAGTGCTGAGCTGTGTGTTGCCAGGAAAATGGTGGAGTGCAAAGCATAAGACGAGCACAGAAATCGCGGAAAAACATATCATAGCATCGGCGCAGGCCGTACTCTGAAAACGTTTCCTTTCGGACGCCGCTCGGTAGTCTGCGAAGACCAATTCAACCCAACCTGTTATCGGTGTGACCTCCAGGCAGAACTACTTGGCACGAAGCCCAAGCTTTTATGTCTAATACCGGATGCTGTACTTACGGAATTCCTTCATTAAAAAGTCAAAGGGTGACGACGGACGGGAGCAGCGCCTCGCCAAAAGGAACCGGTAAAAGGTAAGAGCCTTTAGTATAAGGGGAGTTTTATCAACTAAAATGACGCTCGTTGCTTGTTAACTCGCGCTGGACGACCCGGCCCAACGAGTTCACGTCACTTCCGGGAAACAATTCCAGTTGCTCTGCATTGGTTCAGCCCTCACTAGTAATCCACGGGATAAAATTACCCAGTATAGAGCTTTTTATGAAAATAAAATAAGCTCCGTTTCGCTTAAACGTTAAACATTACGCATGAATTACACTGTAATTATTACATTAATTACGCTGTTTTCGATGCTACCGTTAATATTATACAGCTTATACACTGGAATGAAACAGGAGGAGAAGGGAAAGTTTAATGCAGATGTGCACCAGCTGTGTGTATTTTTTTTGGAGAGAAATGATTAGGTAAAACGTATACTACCTTTACTCGCCGGCGCCCCTTCGGGGACTCACAGGGCTTCTCCTTTTTGCTATTCTCCTCCCTGGAGTTTTATCCGCCGTCTTTCTTTTTCTCTTTGTCCTTCTTTATTCTTCCTGTGGTTCAGTGTGAAACTCCTGTGTGAGTGTGGAATTACATCAGGATTCATTCAGCTGTACACACAGCACAGGGAGGGTCCTGCAGGCATCTAAGAAAGCGTGTGCTGTGTTTCCCGACACCTTTTTTTTTGTTCTTTTGATGATCCGTAAAGCCATTAAGAGCCCAGCGGAGGACCTGTCAAAAACACCAACAAAGTAAGAGGTGGTGGCTGACAACATAAATATCATACGACGATGGGGGGTATGAAGACAGTTCTGAGACATCACCACTTACTGATGGCACAGAGTGTGTAGGTCATGTGACTTGTCACTGGCGTTGTTTAGAACAACGGATTGTTCTGTACTAAAGGGATAGAAAGCACACAATACAGAAAAGAATAAAGAGGAATATAAAAACATAAGGGAGAGAAAGAACATGGACAGGCTTACAATAATAAACATCTTACAGGACCATAAACAGAACTAGTAAGAACGAAGTTGGAAACACTCCTCACACACACTGAAGCGCTGAACAGGAAGCCGTGTGTTCAAAACCTCTAGAGACGGAGAAAACCTGATATAAAGAAGGAAGATCGTTCCAAAGCCTTGGGGCAACAGCACAGGATGCTCAGTCACACTTAGATTTCAGCCGAGATCCTGGAACAGCGAGGAGTTATTGATTGGATGACCTCATTGCTCTCAGTGCGGGGTAGGGATGAAGGAGGAGCGTAATTAGGAGCGAGACTATGGAGGGATTTATCAACAAACGGCAGACTGGTGCCGAATCTCACCGCTAACCTGTGTAGAGAAGCTTGTACCGGTGAGATGGGTTCCCTTTTACTTGTACAAATTGTTAAGAATCTGAGGGGAACTCACAAAAATCTAAAACTGTCCTGGGTTCGAGTCCTGGGCTTGGGCTTTCCCATATTCTCTCCGTGCTTGTGTGGCTTTCCTCGGTGTACTCCGGTTTCCTTCCACAGTCCAAACACATGCACATTAGGCTGATTGGCTGTTCCAAATTGGCCCTAGGTGTGGATGGGAGTGGGAATGGTTGTGCGTGTTGCCCTGCGATTGGTCTGATGAGCTGCTCAGGGTGTATGTACCCCGCCTTCGCCTGTCAGTCTGGGCTGAGATAGGCTTCAGCCTCCTCATAGTAGGAGCCTAATAGAAGGATTCAGTGGTTCAGCAAATGACTGAGTGAGTTAAGAATCTAGCCTTGAACCACCTGAAGGCGTGAGAGAGAAGGCTGGGGCTAAACTCACATACAGGGAGGTACAGGGAGGTACAGTAGTCTAGCTGAGATGTGATAAAGGCATGAAGGACTCTTTCCAAAGAGACAGAGGGACATGGAGTCTGGCCCCAAAGTCGAGCACCAATAAGTGGTCGGCCCTTTAAAAGGGACATCCAGAACAGTTATGAGAAGTGGATCACGTTATGGTTAGGTCTTAAACCCCCACCAGACAGACATTACGAGTGACCAATAGCATTGATTGTTACATAAAATGTAAATGGCAAAATGCGGAGATAGAAGGTTTTCACCAGACAGCAACGATATTTTTCTTAACCGTATTAAAGTATACCAAAAAAAAAAAAAAAAAGCATGGCGGCACGGTGGTGTAGTAAATATAACACACGCCCGCCTCACAGAAGAAGGTCCTGGGTTCGAGTCCCGGGCTCGGCTCGGTCGTATCTGTGTGGACTTTGCATGTTCTCCCTGTTCTTGCATGGGTTTCGTCTGGGTACTCCAGTTTCCTCCAACAGTCCAAAGACATGCAGCTTAAGCTGTTGCAAATTGCTCCTAGGTGTAAGTGTGAGTGTAAATAGTTGTGTGTGTGTTACCCTGCCATGGTCTGGTGAGCTGATCAAAGAGCCTTCGCCCGGTGTCGGCTAAGATAGGCTCCAGCCTCCCCGCGACCCTGAAAGGGTTAAGCGGTTCAGCAAACGAGTGAGTGACTGAGTAAAAGATCCCTTTTAATCTTTGATGAAACGGGTTGTTTGTTGTCCACTGGTGAACTATTAACATTTTTTCCTTCTAACAGCAGGGAGAGATTTCTCAGTGGTTAGCTCCATTAATCTGCGGTGCTATTCAGGCTGACAAATTCACCGTCAAATATTTCCGCAGTCTGCCCTCTATTCCTCCAGAGACTAAGCTTTAGTGTCAAAGACTGTCTGCTACAGATAGACGGCAGATGACAGGTACATCCAGCAGCACAGATGCACAAGACAAGTGGGAAGTTACAGAAAGAAAGAGCCTGAAATATCATACGGGTTTTTCGTTTATCTGTATTTGGTAACCCTGCAAAAAAAAAAAAAAAAAATTAAAAAATATATTTTTTTATACACAGTCGTGTCATTCCAGAGGGATCAAAACTAATTAAACCAAATGAATATAATGTAAACACTTAGCATGAAAATTGGTTGGCTAATCATCCGTAAACAGTACCAGATGCTGTTTATCATCCCTGGATCCATTCTGCCAAGACTTAAAGGCAGCATAACGTGGCTTATTTTTGACTCCAGATTGGCTCACTGTGAGTTGGAAGCACGACGAAGCCGCGCCTGTAGCCAGGAGACCAAGACAGAGAACCTTGAATACTCTCCCGTCTCCTGCCAGTCAGAGTGAAACTAGCCAATCAGCTGTATCTGTAATCGTATCCAATTTCCACCCGTCATGACCACCACCAACCAGGGAGGGGTGTAAGCATGCACGTGACTCCTCAATGATATGTCACCAGCCTCTTTACGAACTGCTGACCTAACACACTTGGAGAGAAAGCGCTATCCGCACCCTTGTACGAATGAGCTCACAGACGCCCCTGATTGGCTGGTGATCGCTGTGAGTGACGGTGTGAAGTTAGCGTATGCCATCCCTCCATCCCATGAGAGCTCGGACTCCCGTTCACGAATAGCTGCAGCACCAACCGGGGTTTGAACCGGGGATCTCCAGGTTGATAGTCGTGCACCTTGTCGATGCGTCACTCGGGAGCCCGATTTATCCCTTCCTGTTTTCTCTGATATTTCTACACATTTTCTTTTGCTATTAAATGAAAATAAATAATATTGTCTGCTCTTAAGTTCTGCAGTTACAATTTCATTTCCATTTTGTTCAAGAGGCTAAAGTCAGAACAAATCCGACCGCTCAAAAGCAACGTGTTTCTGTCTGATTGCTTTAACCTCGACTCGGGTGAATTAAACGCCTTACTTCAACCTCAGAACCAGAGAATCAGAATCAGCCGAAGTGCTGAATAGGGTTAAATTCTTTGCAGTTATCAAAACAGAAATGCGTCTGGAGCTGTGGGAGTTTATCCAGCGTTAACGGTTCATGCCTGTGAGTCTTGCTGTTGCTCATCCGAAGAGCTCATTTCTATACACACTTTGCTTCCTGTTTCCACTCCAGCTGGCAGACTGCACTTCGTGATATAATGGAACTAATGTGACACTTGGAGATAGAGTTTGGAACAGGTACAGGCACTAATAGCTTCACAACCTTAAAAAAAAAAAAAGGAGATGCATCGGAGAGCTGGCTGAAAGATGCACGTCGTCAGACTCCACGGGAGAAAGTATAATCAAGGAAATGGCCAGGCTCTTATCAGCGTTACATCCCTACACGGTGGATCGGGACGCCTTTCCGTTCCAGATGGCAGTGACGTTCCACTGATGGAGAAGCAGTGGAGTGGGAAACGAATGAAAAACCCTTCTGTGTGAAACTCTAGCGGCTTGGAATTTCATGAGAAAAGAGAGATCGATAAAATGCTAAAATGATAAATGCAAACGCCGTCCTCGAAATGCAGACTCACAACCGCAAACCCGGCTTATTAATCTGCACCTGTACGCTCCGATGGGACGGAAGCTGGCGGCCAAGCAGAGCTTAGCACTGTGGGCGTGTTTTTTAAACTCATTACACAGAAACACGAGCAAAACTGGAATAACATTTCTGTATATTATTACATTTATTTTAATGATGACCCTGTCTGCTCCAAGTAACCGTGACGACCTCTGAGTGTCTGTCAGTTTGATTCAAGCATTATCCACTCTGGATAATGTTTTTATTCTCCAGACAGCCCCTCCTGTGTGTGATAATGTCACTGACTTCCTCAGTGACCTGAACAACTTTTTTGGAAGGTTTGAAGCACTAAATAGTACTCCTGCACAGAAAGAAGTCCCATCCTCACTACGTTCTACAGGAGTACTGTAGAGAGCATCCTCACCAACTGCATCTCTGCGTGGTGTGGCGGATGCACTGCTGCCGACTGGAGGAATGTGAGGAGGGTGGTGAGGACAGCTGAGAAAATCATCGGGAGATCCCTTCCTTCTGTGCAGGACATTGCCCCTCAGCAATGTGTGTCCCGGGCCGGAAACATCATCAAGGACGCCTCACACCCCCACCACGGACATTTTTCACTTCTGCCCTCTGGAAGAAGATTCTGCAGCATCAAGTGCAGAACCACCAGGTTCCGAAATGGTTTTTTCCCCAGGTCATCAGGCTATCAAATCCATAGACTGTACTGTTCCACCGCACTACTGCACTACTGACTCTTTTTAATCCGTCCCTTATTGCATTTTTGCACTGTTTTCTTGCCATTTGGACGGTCTATATTCCACTGTCCATATTCTATATTTTCACTGCCTATATTTTATATTTTTTAAACTGCAGCGAGCAAATGCAACGACATTTTGTTCTGTATATACTTGTATATCTGAATGACAATAAAACCTGTCTAAGTCTAAGTCTAAGCTCGAGTTGTTCCCATGTAATATGCACTAATACACACTGACAGGCCAAAAAAAAAAATCCTGCACTCTAATATTTTGTTGGACTACCTTTAGCCTTGATTATAGCATATAATCGCCATTGCGTTGTTTCAACAAACTTAAGCAACATAACCTTAATTTCCATCCGGTGTCGGGTTCATTTCTCACCGACGTCTTGAATCGATGAGGGAAAAACTGAACCGCTCCATAAAGTCTTCTCCGGCACATCCTGAAAACTTTCAATAGGGTGAAGGTCAGGACTCTGGGGTGCCAATACATGTGTGAAAATGATTCCTTGTGCTCCCTGAACCACTCGCTCATTATCTGAGTCCCCGTTTTATATCCGTGGCATCAGGGAAGAAAAAGTGCACTGATGTGATAACATGCTCATTCACTACATTCAGATCATCAGCTGACTTCATTTTATTGCCACATTAATGTTGCTGAACCTCGACCGGACCAACTGGAGCAGCAATGCCATGGAGATTACATGCTGTGATCAAGGATAAATGCTCTCCATGAAAATATTAGTGTAATATTAGTTTTTGCCTGTGCAGTGTATATTATAAAGGTAAAACTTGTGTCGTAACCTGGAAATCGGACGGTTCGCTCTATAGACCTGCACTGAAAATACTTTACGGTTTTATGCTTAAAGAATTCAAGCTGTAGTTCATCGCACAGAGGTAGCATTCATCACCCTTTTGCCTCCGTCATACCGTTGTGTTGTAAATCATGCTGTGATGTATAGAAGAAAGATGCAGAGATTAAAGTTAAAGTGTATTTGTTTGGGTGAAGTGAATATCAGTGTCTTCTAATAAACTGTAGCCGGAGTCGAGCAGACTGATCTGTGAAGCCTTTTCCATCAATCTCAGTCAACATTATGAGGTCGCAGACACACCTGAGCTACACGGGGGAATTACTGTACACACACATTCTCCAATGCACTCCTCTCATCTGTGTGTTGGGACTTAACTAGCAGTTGACATTGGTCACGTCTTTAGTTAATGCTTTCTGCTCTCAGAACTCATTTCAGTACAGAGCCATCGTAATTAGCTACAGGGTTTAAGCCGGGGTAAATTTTTCTTGACTGAGTAAATAAATTTAATGGTGCAGTCAGATTTTAATCCAGTGCACTATTTGCTCGGTTTGGTGAATATCTCCTCACATAGGAAACCAACAATGCGTCACAAGAGTGAGCCACACAACACTATTCCAGCCAATCGGCAACAGCGGTGTTGTATTTTTGTTCATGCACAGCACAAACACAGCCTGTTCCTGATCGGCTGAAGGGGAAATGACTGGTGGTGTCCCTGTTAATGTTCCCATGAATTTGGGGAGGGGGCGGAGCTTCTGAAGGAGCACTGAATTGAGGTGTGTATTTGTTTGGCGTTTGAGGTCAAAGATCAACAATCGTTCTCCTGTATCGGCGACTGCATCTCTCAGCTTGTACTCGCCCAGTAGGAAAGTAGAGAACTGGAAAGTTTAAGGGAAGGGATATACTAGATGCGACGTGGTGCACACGCTTGTGGACGCTGCATCATACTGACTAAACTTGCAGGTGTAAATCTGGAGGATTCCACTAGGTGGCAGTGTGAGATATCATCATGATGAGGAAACTATGGGTTGGCTGCGTTGAGCTCACAGACACCCATGATTGACTGGTGATATCTGTGATAGGGAGGTGAGTGTATGCCATCCCTCCCTCCCGGGAGGGCTAGGCCAATTAGCTTCCATGGACTTCCGCTCGCAGATAGCTGTGGCGTCAACCTGGATTCAAACCTGCACCTTCCAGGTTGATGTTACATTAATTTTTGACGATGAGTTCTGAGGACACAACGAAGGAACGCTGGCAGCGTATAGCAGCCATGATGCGTACGCCAAGCGTTCTGAGAGTAATGTATACTTAGGGTTTCAGTCATTTATGTATTTCATTTCGAAACATGGAATTAAAGTTGGGGTTGGTAATCTGTGAAGCTAGCATCTCTTCAGGGCTCTGGCTAAACCCTCCCTTGCCGTCAGAGGCCCTTCCAAAGCTACACTTGGCTCTATACACTGGTACATATGCGGTAGGGTCTGCGTGGATGTATACGTAATAGGGTCATGCATGCACAGGAAGACACGGGAGGATTTGATTGGATTTTTCCTGGCGGACCACGAGGCAGTGATTGGTCAGTGTTTTTACATGATCACAGTGGCTGCAGATGGCAGATTTTTTTGGATTTTTTTTTTTTCAGATATCATCACTTATTGATTGCTATCGGAGCGTATAGATGATTTCAAGCAATATAACAGTTTGTATATACAGCTAAATTAACCAATCCCAGCTTTAATAATGAACACCGTATGTAATCCAGTCATTTTAAGAACTATAACATAAAAATGTTAATGATTAATGAAAACAAGCTAGCACAGCACTAACGAGACTAACCATACACCACACACAGCATTTAAGAGCTAACAGTTATTCATGCAATGTTTATGTGGGGCAGTTGTTTCATCAGCCCTAGTATCAAAACGAGAAGCGAAACTCGTATCTCAGAAAAAGCGGCACACAGGAAGTAGAGGAAGCGATGCAAAGACGGCCCCGATGCGCTGCAGTGCTACCCACCAGACGCTTCAGACATAAACGAAGAGCATTGTACAGACTACCGGGACAAAGACAAGAGCAATAATCAGAGGCAGGTGCAGGCAGCGATAAGAGGGAGTGTTCAGGAGGGAGCTGGAGCTGCAGCGAGACGACAGACGGCCAGAGAACAGGAACGTGAACAGAAAGCTGTCCGGCGCCATCCCCATCCAGGCTGCTTCAACAGTACGGAAAAAAAGGAATTCCTCATGCAATCAAAGTTTACTAATACTGATTGATATGTTCATTAATTAATATGTTAATTGTGGACATCTGTTATCTGTCCCCCCCCCTCCATCCCCCCACCAACACCATTACGTCTTCTCCCTTTTCTCTTCACCTTGTTATTTCTGTAAACATCTGGCAGCAGATTTTGAAAATGTTTAAAGAACTAGATGAAGTGAGATTTTGAGCAGTGTGTGTGTGTGTGTGTGTGTGTGTGTGTGTGTGTGTGTGTGTGATTATCCAGTCATTCATTTATTTGCCCAATTGCATAATCCTACTATGGTTGCAGGGAGGAGAGAGCCTACAGCTCAGCTCGTCAATCTATTGTAGGTCAACACTCACACACACGCACACACACACACACACACACACACACACACACACACACACACACACACACACACACAACCCTTTACACTCTCAGTCACATTAGGAGCAATTTAGAATCAACCTAATGTGATTAACTTGGGACTGTGGGAGGAAACCGGAGTACCAGGAGGAAACCCACCCAAGCACAAGGATGACATGGAAAACACACAGAAATGCCCTCATCGAGGCCCGGGATTCGAACCCAGGACCTTCTTCCTGTAAGGCGGACGTGCTAACTAGTACACCACCGTGCTGCTGCTGTGTAATTAGTGTAATTATAATTACCTGTACAAGACAATAGACACCGAAAACATTCACTTGTTCTGCCATTAACACACAGAGTGAGGCGGAATAACGGGATCGATTTAATAATTTAAAAGCTATGTTTGTTTTTGTTTGCCAGTTTTGGTTTCCTTCTTTGTGTTTGCTTGTTTCTCTCTCTCTCTCTCTCTCTCTCTCTCTCTCTCCCTCACTCTCTCTCTCTCTCTCTCTCTCTGTCTCTCTCTCTCTTTCTCTCTCTCACACACACATTGTTATAAATATGCGCCATAGCTCTCCCTGAGAAAGGTCCTCGTTTACATCTAGTAAAATTCTATGTTCTAAGTTCAGACGTAATCACTGATATGATGTGCATCTTTTCCTAAAATAGGAAGATCATTTTCTCCACTGTAAACATTCCTCATGTTCAGGAGCATATTGTAAACGTAACGTGGTCCCCACCGAGTGGGAAATACAAACGGAAAGGAACTTAAATAGTGATCTAAACAGATGTGTTAATCCAGTGTTCTATCTGTGAGGATTGATCACCAGCTGTGTGCTGTAAAATATGTGCACACACTTTCTGGCTGATAAAAAAATAGCAAGCGCTCGCACTCCCACTGCTTTCTCTTGTGTTTATTCCAGCACCCTGCTGCTGTAGTCTCTTAAGTGATCACAGAAACGTTACTAAAACAGAAAGTGATTAGTTTTAAATGTGTTTACCCTGACAGGCTGAGTGTAACGCCAGATACACACTTACACTGCTCAAAAACTGCAAAAGATGTTTACTGGTACTACTATTATTACTACTAACACTATCACCACCACTACTGCCACTACTACCGCTACTACTACTACTACTACCGCTACTACTACTACTACCGCTACTAATACTACTATTACTACCGCTACTACTACTACTACTACCGCTACCACTACTACTACTACTACCGCTACTACTACTACTACTACCGCTACTACTATTACCGCTACTAATACTACTACTACCGCTACTACTACTACTACTACCACTACTAATACTACTATTACTACCGCTACTACTACTACTACTACCGCTACTACTACTACTACCACTACTACTACTACTACCGCTACTACTACTACCACTACTACTATTACTACCGCTACTACTACTACTACTACCGCTACCACTACTACTACTACTACTACCGCTACTACTACTACTACTACTGCCGCTACTACTACTACCGCTACTAATACTACTATTACTACTACCGCTACTACTACTGCTACCGCTACTACTACTACTACCGCTACTACTACTACTACCGCTACTACTACTACTACTACTACCGCTACTACTACTACCGCTACTACTATTACTACTACTACTACTACTGCTACTACTAC
>JBCNYH010000026.1:3340732-3353248 GCA_039654325.1 Tandanus tandanus
ACTACTACTACTACTACTGCTGCTGCTACTACTACTACCACTACTACTACTACTGCTGCTACTACTACTACCACTACCACTACTACTACTACTGCTACTACTACTACTACTACTACTACTGCTGCTACTACTACTACTACTACTACTACTACTACTACTACTACTACTGCTGCTGCTACTACTACTACCACTACTACTACTACTGCTGCTACTACTACTACCACTACTACTACTACTGCTACTGCTACTACTACTACTACTACTACCGCTACTACTACTACTACTACTACTACTACTACCACTACTACCACTACTACTGCTACTACTACTACTACCGCTACCGCTACCACTACTACTACTATTACCGCTACTGCTGCTACTACCACTATCCCTACTACTGTTACTACTACCGCTACTACCGCTACTCCCACTACTGTTCCTAACACTACTCCACCATTTGTACTAATATTACTACTAGAGTACTGTGTACTCTGCTGTTTGCTAGTTGTTGTGGTTAATCAACTGTATACAGTTTTGCATCACTGCATCCATCCTTATGATAATAATAATAATAATAATAATAATAATAATAATTCTACACCCAAAATCCTGGTGGTGGTGGAGGTGGTTTGGGGGGGGGGTTTGCCACTGTCACCACGGGCTTGCTCATTAGGGATGTGTAGGGGGATGTAGAAAATTTTTAAATTCCTCCTAAAATTACTTTTACTATGTAAAGCTGCTTTGCGACAATGTCAATTGTAAAAAGCGCTAAACAAATAAAATTGAATTGAATTGAATTGAACTGAAAAAAAAAACAAACAAACAACAAAAATAATCATTATTAGTTAAGAGATACGAGACAAAAATAGCCACGAAGCCCAAAGCGTAAAGAAATTCTGGGATGTGAAGGCAAGACTGCGTTCTAATAAACTGATCTGAGAAATTAATGGCTAACTAAGAACACCTGAGGTAAAACTTCAGCACACACACACACACACACACACACACACACACACACACACACACAAACACACACACACACACACACTTTCATAAGTGATTTATTAACTCAGCTGAGCAATAGATTGAACTCCAGGCTGTGCAGCCTCAGCTCGGAATAACTACCATCTAATGATTATTCTGATCCTTTCTTCACTGATCCATTTACATCCCAGCAGCAGCGGTTAGAGCTGCAGGAACCGCACTGCACTTTCTCCAAATGTACTCTAAAACAATCTGTACTATATGTTGGGAGTAATGGGAGTTCTCTAAGCTGACGATCGCATAGTCGCGGCATTTTCTATAAATCAGGTTGTGTTGTAGGAAAACTATTAGTGTAAGAGAAAGGAGGGATTTTTGCACACAAAGCTTTACTACATTCAGAGCGACACGCTGCTAGATCAAAGCTTACGTTCTTAAGCTTTAGCACAGGACGTTCTGGATCAGCTCAGCATGAGCCTCCTGAATTTAGGCATCAAAGGATAAAAGAGAGCAACACGTCCAGAGAGGGAGAGACGGGTTCGGAGTTGGTTTTATTTTAGGATCGTTTGAATTTAGGAAATTTAAAAGTGGATTTCAGAGGCTGGATTTTAACCACGGATCTTCATGCGGCGTTTGAAGGTTGTGATTAGGAGTCGAACCCTTTTGTGTCCCCCGCTCTGTGCTCGATCCATTTATCTGTAGAGGCGTTAAAACTGTATTATGCATGAAGCATTTATTTTTGTCAGTGTTGGCATTATGCAAACTCAGTAAGCTTTTATTACGGTCATTAGACCAAAATACAGCCATAGCGGTGAAAGACTGGCAGCAGAAATATTACACACTAAAGATTTTCGAAGCATTGATGTAATAATCTGAGTAACGATCAAAAGTAAATACCGCAATTATTTATTCTGTGTTTGGATTTTCTCCTGAATTTTAATCCATTCATTTGCTGAACCACTTTATCCTACTAGGGTTGCAGTCCATCACAGGGCCAGCATCCCCGCACCCCCATTGACACTCCCACTAAGTTAGGCTAATTTGCATGTCCTTTGACTGTGAGAGGAAACCAGAGTACCCAGAGGAAACCCACACAAGCACAGGGAGAACACACAAACTCCACACAGACACACCCTCGCCAAGCCGGGACTTGAACCTAGGACCTTCTTGCTGTGAGGTGGACATGCTACTCACTACCCCACCATGCCACTCTTTCTCCCTAATTTTGTATGATCGAATTCCCACCCATCAGACAGCTCCTCCCTATCACACGATGGAGACTCACCAGGGAGGGTCGAAGGTCAGTGCATTTCCTACGAGGTATGTGACGATGCGATGCCAGCCGGCCACATTCGTACTCGGGGTGTTACACTAAGGAGGAACACGGTGTCCACCCCTTTGCATGCATTAGCTCACAGGCACCTGTGATTGGCTAGTGTCGCTTTGTAAGTGATGGGAAAGAGAGCATGTGCCATCCATCCCTTCCTGAGAGCTCAGCCAATCAGCTCTCACAGGTTACTGGCTATGGATGGCTGTGCGCTCAAACTCAGGAGCTCCAGATGAATGCTTTGCTGTTGTGCCACACAGGAGACCATAACTGCGTCATCTCTGTAGAACTGCATGGATCAGATGGTACTTCTGGTTATAGTACAAACGACAGGTTTATATTAATGCACATATATATATATAAACAGTATATATAAATAACAAAGTCCACAGTGCCCCCTGCTGGGCCTGCTGTAATACCACACTTCCAAAAAATCTTAAAGAATCTTTAAAAATTCCTGGATCATCTCCAAAATCTAACAGAGTCTTCCTTGTCCAAAGCGCCAACTCTGGTAGAAATGTCAAAACCCACGCTTACCTTTTTGCGTAATCCTGCTAACAAACACAAATCAAAGGTAAAATTGAGGTAATAACGAAGTTATGTAACATTTATCAACTGATTATTTAACACGGATTATTTCAATACTTACTTCTGGTTGGTCAATCACAGCATTCAGCAGTTTTTTTTTTAGTATCAGTGTGTTACTCTATGGTGCATCATTTGTGGAAGCAATGAAATCATGTTGAAATAAAAAGTTTGCATCGAATTATTCAGTTATTCAGTAATGTGTACAGGGATCCTGTCATTATCACAAACTAAATCCTTTCAGAATGATTTAAAAGTGATTCTCAGTCACTCTGTCGGGGTTTACCTCACAATAATGGACGACCCGCTAAACGTAATCATGTACTTAACATAACCGTTGTTTATGAAAGGTGTGGCAGGTATAAGTGCTTTGTAACAACTCCGGTACTTTGTTATATCTCACAGCATGGGAAATTTTTCAGAAGAGGATTTTACAATTCCCAGTTGTAATGAACAGGCAGTCGAGAATCGAATACATCAGAGAACAGTCATCCAGTGTAGCGTCTAGCAGCTGGTTTTGAACGGCTTTAGACTCTGTTGACAAAGCAGGTGTGTTTCAGACAAATTTTCATTTCCACACAAAAGATACGAAACTAGGTCATTGAAAGAAGAAGGACGAGGAATATATTTTTTCTTTTTCTCAGCCCTTGCACAAGAAACAAGGTCACCGTGACGCACACGCCTTTCTGATGTACGACCATGATCCCCTTGGCAATCCCCTTTAACGTCTCCAAATCTTTGTGATACATTGTACAGTATAACAGAAATGATTCTGTAAGTTATAGACACACCGTCTTCTCTCACACCTTTTTCCTGTATTTTTCAATTGTCCCAATTTGGCAACTCTGTTATGAATTAATCTGTCTGCTGTTCCTCCCCTGAGCACGGGGCAGTGGACTTCTGTTGGTGCCCGTTCCTGTAATTCCTGTTTTTGACCACTAGGTGCAAAGAAATAGGTCGTTGAAAAAACTAATCACACACTCATTTGCCGAACCGATTAATCCTATTAGGGTCGTGGGGAGGATGGAGCCTATCTCAGCCAACACTGGGCACAGGCGGGGTTCAAAGCTAGATTCTTAACTCACTCACTCACTCATTTGCTGAACCACTTAATCCTACTATTATATAGCTGACAGGTGAAGGCAGGGTACACACTAAACAGCTCGCCTGACCATCGCAGGGCCAACACAACCATTCACACTCACACCTAGGGACAATATGGAACAACCAGTTAGCCTAATGTGCATGCATGTCTTTGGACTGTGGGAGGAAACCGGAGCACCTGGAGGAGGAGAACATGCGAACTCCACGTGGAAACGCCCGAACCCGGAACCACATACAAATACATACAACACAAACACAACCCATTAAAAAGGACTCTTTAATGTTTTTTCATAGCTGTATATAGCTTTTCCATTGCTGGACCAATCAGATTGCTCCATTTCGTTGCAGAATATTCTAATATGGTATATCTGAGGGGTCCGTCTTACCTGCCCTTAATTATGAGCAACTACTGGTTAATGCTTTTTATTCATCAGATGTGAAAGTTTTGGTGAGATGCCGGCTAAAAGACTGAGCATGTGTATGATTTATGGTACAGATCAGCCTCGCCTTCCTGCTCCTGATAAGTTCCTGCCACAGCTGTTCTTAACAGCATGAATCAGGAAAGCAAGTTTCACTACCATTTTTATCCGCTGAACGAATTCCTTGCCCAGCTTTCAGCTTTCACTAATAAAGATCAAAACCAGATACTACATGGGAGCTTGAAACAAACTAAAACAAGACTTTTCTAGTTTAGATGTTGATGCTTTCTTTTTTCTAATCTGTCATATGGATTGATGTTTGTTTGGGTTTTTACTTGATATTTAATGTAGAACTCTCATCTCTCTTACAACAGGAAGCATCTTTTGCAGGTGCATGTAAACTCTCAGCTTCGGTCGACAGGAAATTACAAACAACAGCGACCTGTTGGCCTTTGTCCATGTAGTCTATACGCTGACCTTTTGCCGCATGTTTGCCTTCCTGCGCACACTCAATAAGCTGACCTTTAGTGGCGAATTTTGTTGTGTTGTGCAGTTCTGTGAGCAAGAAAGGAAAGAAAAGATTTAGACCCTTCACTTCCTGGTTTCAGCTTCCCCTTTTCAAGCTAATTTATTGCTATTTGTATATATTTTTATTATTATTATATTATTATTAATATTATATTTTTATTGTGGAGAGGATGGAGCCTATCTCAGCCGACACTGGGGTACCCCCGAACAGCTCGCCATACCATTGCAGGGCAACACACACACAACCTTTCACACACACTCATACCTCCAGGCAAATTGAAACAACCAACTAGGCTAACATGCATGTTTTTGGACTTTGGGAGGAAGCCGGTGTACCCGGAGGAAACCCATGCAAGCATGTTTATGCAAATTCCACATGGACACTCCCCAGGCCGGGACTCGAACCCAGGACCTTCTTAGTGTGACCACTATGCCACGGTGCCACCCCATCTTTTTTTCCCCAGCATGTTTAAAAGCTGTCTAGACACAGACCAGTCAGGTGGTGTTAATATTTTGGCTGATGGGTGTACATTATACTGTTTGCTTTGGCTGTAATGTTAATTAGTAATGGTGCGGGTACGTCCATTTCAGTAGCACCAGGGGGCAAATATTTCACTTGCCAGCTCAGACATTTAAACAGTGCTGGAATGAGGCACTGAGGTATGCATTGCGATTCGGTCTGGTAGATACCAATCCTATAGGATCTGGTTCCATATTGGCACCTGATCTCAGTACCCATCCTGAATCACGTGTGTGTGTGCAGTATGTCTGCCTTCGCACAACGCTCATCCTCAGTAGAAGTCAGAAGCCAGCCTGGAGATTGTCTGCGCTGGTTTTTTTCGGCTGTGCATGAGAAACAACCTATTACCGTAGCCCGTAATCTTCTGCAGAAACCGCTAAAGCCGTCCTCGGTGAAATGAACACTGCAGATCCTCAAGCAATCGATTTCCAGGCACCTCAGAATTTTTGGCCCACTTCTGACGTAGATCCTTTGGCGGATAAAGTAATGAGGTGTCAGGTGGTGGACTGCATCCATGACACATGCAATCTGTCATTTCTATAAATGCCTCGTTAAAGGTTTTATAGTCCGGTAATTAGGCTCGGAAATGTTATGGTACATTAGACGCTTGTCATTCTTTTAATACAATGTATGTTTGACCAATCTGTGATCTCGGATTAACGGTCAATCGGTAAACACGAGTTAGAACGGAATGAAGAGGGAATGAACGTGACGGCGTGATGACGGGGAGGTCGAATGTAAATAAGAGAATGAATTTAATGCATTTTTAATGATCTTTGACCCTTGTCGTTTTTTATATTTCGCTGTCATATCGGTGGCAGGGCAGTTTGGGAAATAACAGTAATTATCTCGAGGAAGAGACGGGGAAACCACAATGCACCCGAGCTGAGGAATCATCCGTGCCGCAAGGAAGGATTTTTTTTATACACAAAATACTTCCAGCATGCACTGTACATCATTCCAGAAACTCCCTTCTTTCTTTTTGACTGGCAAGAAGGTTCATAGGCTGCTGCCAGCCACTATATTTGGATGTACTGTTGTTCTCCAGGTCTCACAGTGCAGTGATGCGAGACGTGCACTTGCTGTCCGTTGGACTGTTGGACTTTTGAACTTAATAAGTTTGGAATGGAAATGTGTAGCAAAGAACAACTTAAGTTAACTCCCATCAGTTTTCTGAACTCCCTTATAAGTAAGGCTGGGTGATATGACCAAAAAAATTATATTGTGATATTTTCTGACATTTTCACAATAACGATATTTATCACAATTTAAAGCAGAACTCCTCAGTGGAGCACCATAGTCATTGAATTTGGCTTGGATGGTTGTCCTGTGTTTGTCCGGTGTTCGTGTGTGCCCTCCACAGGAAACCTAATAAGGCTGCTGTATCATTGATTTGATCCTGATTGGCTGTTATGTATAGCTGACTTGCATGATGACAGGCAGTGAGTTAAAACAAAACAAAACAGATTCATCATTAATAATGAAACTGAAACCCCCCAAAAAAGAGGCTCATAGACCACCGCTCAGAATCGCACAGAATAAACACACAATCTAACTCAGGTAGGCAAACAAACTGGCAGATATATAAATATTCATGAAGCAAATGCCGAAATCATCAGCTTGACAGAACATGAACTTGTTAAACGGATAATTAAACTAACAAGACAGGTGATACAAATGGAAGCGGAAATCAACGAGTGCAAGAAAAGGCGGTGAAAAGCGAACCCAGGCTATCAGTAGAGAGATATATCGAGAGCTGCACTTGCAGCCAGTGTCTAAATCCATTTAAATCATCTGCAGATTGATACAGTGATGTCAGAGAGAAACACCAGCCTGTCTGTTTCCTTTCTTTCTGCTCTGTATTGCTCAGTTCAAAGTACAATCACATGTGCAAGACTTTCTGGGAAATCTCTGAATGAGGATGGAAGCATTCAAGGTCACAAGGTCATCCTCACTTGGTGTGTTTTTGTTTTGTTTGTATGTTTTTGCTTTTTTCTCAGAAGGATTCTCAAGAGGATTAAGACGTTTCTTAAAAACCTTTAGATAGACTTACGGAACTTGCATTGTTGCATTGATTTAAAGTGATGAATAAATGCTAATTTTAAAATTTGAGACAAAGACCTTAATCTAACGTCACTTAATCAAATATTAGGTTTGAAAGAATGACTTGCGACATAATATAGAATTTCTTCTTTGTAGTACAATTTTCATACATGTTCAGTGAAATTCCTAATCTGTAATTGGCCAATATTCACTGATTATTTTAAGTAAAAGACGATCTTATTCAGGAATATGTGCACTAATTGAATCAAGTCTTTAACCCGTCGAGAATCCTGAAAAGTGCATCATGGTATATTCTTTGAACAATACTGAAAATGTATAACATTTAGAATTTAACATAGATTTTTTATGCAGGTCTCAGCACACTTTACTTTTTACAAGCTGCTAAGGTACAGCTGCTGTTTCTAGTTTCCAACAGAAGAGTTACAAGGAACTAACCTCCTTCATGGAAAAAGCATTTTTTTTGTTCAGTTTTCTTAATAAACAACAATAATTATATACAACCATTCATGAAGTTTGGAGTAAAATATAGTAGTCTATTAAATAAAACATTTCTTTTATTGAAAAATAAACAAGTTAACTACAAACCAGCTTTTCCCTTATAGTCATTTATGAACATAAGTGAAGGCTGGGGTCAGGTGTAAATATAAAACGGCTCCTTTACTTACATCTGTTCTCTGTATCTTTTAGCAGTCTGTATAAAGAAATCTGCGTTTTCTTGTGAAGTCTGATTATACAATCAATTGCACAAGCTCTTTTTTATTTTTGAGTTGCTTTTTTGTGTCTTTTTGCAGCATTCAAGCTGATTTATTTCGCCTATGGTGATATCAGGTGCATTACCTTTGTTGTACGCCCTCTGCTGTGTAAACAACGCTATTACTACTAGCAAATACTAAGAAATTATATAACCTGACAATTATGATTATCATTTTTTTAAGTGTCAAAAATTTGTTGTGTGATTTATCGCCGCATGACATTATTTTAACAACAGATATTGCTGTGGTTTAAATAGAATAATACACTTCGAACCTTGGTGTTATGTGAAAATAATGAGCTTTAACTCTGTACCATTATGAAGTCCCTGCAATAAAACTAAAGCAGTATAAGTATATTCTAAGTTATTAAGAGTGAAATGTGATGCATTACTGCCATTATACATGGCAGTCTCTGTTGTACTGTTCTACTAATGTTTGTGTTTCCTGGTAGGCAGTTTTCCGCATAGCTTCATCATGCACGTACAGGGACCATGGAGCATAATTGTGAAGGGGGATGGGGAAAATTGGATGCGGTTGTGTAAATTGTTGTTTATTGCTAGGGTTAGAATGGAAAAGCGGTTGTTATTTCTTACCCTTAAAGTCCAGCAGCCTGTAAATGATCGCTGATATCACTGCATGGACACCAAGCAGGTTCGAGGAGTTTAAGATAATAAGAGTTCTGTTTCGTGAGGATTGAGAAGTAGTGCTCTGAGGCTCGGCTCACTAATGAAGTACAGTACAGCAGGTGGATTGTTGAGATTAGAGTGCTGAAAATGACCCTTCATCAGATATGAAGGGTGAATAAAGAAAAGAAGAAGAAGTGCCCACGTGGATTCTGGTGCTAATAATCAATTATGAACGAGTGAAGTCGCCATATTCATCAAGAGAAGTAGCGGAGACAGAGCGGGATTAGTGAAGGGCAGGGGGCTGGGGATAAAACGTAGCACTGATGATTTATACTCCTGAAATACTGTCGTTTTTTTACATATCCTCCATAACCATTCAACATAACAAGAAGGTCCTGGGTTCGAGTCCCGGAATCGGGCATTTCCGGTGGAGTTTGCATGTACCCTCTGTGACCGGGGTACTCCAGTTTCCTCCCACAGTTCAAGACATGTACATTAAGCTAATTGGCCGCTCCAAGTTGCCCCTAGGTGGGTATGTGAATGGTTCTGCGTGTGTTGGCCCTGCGATGGTCTGGTGAGCTGTTCAGGGTGTACCCTGCCTTACATATGCTCCAGCCCCCCTAGTGATCCTAATAGGAGTAAGCGATTTGGCAAATGAGTGTGTACGTCTTCTGTGGGTGGCACAGTGGCATAGTGGTTAGCACATCTGCCTCATACTAAGAAGGTAATGGGTTCAAGTCCCAGGTTCGGCAAGGCCGTTTCTGTGTTTCAAGTTTATATGTTCTCTCTGTGCTTGAGTGGGTTTCCTCCAGGTACTCTGGTTTCCTCCGACAGTCCAAAGACATTCACATTAGGCTAATTGGCTGTTCTAAATTGCCCCTAGGTGTGAGTGTGAATGGTTTTGTGTGTGTGTGTGTGTTGGCCCTGCGATGGACTGGCAAGCTGTTCAGGATGTACTCTGCTCTTCGCCCAGAGTCGGCTGAGATAGGCTCCAGGCTCCCTGCAACCCTAATAGGATTCAGCTGTTCGGCAAATGAATAAATGACCACTTCCTTATAAGGCTAAATCGAAAGATGCATGTGAGAGTACTTTACCATATATGGAAGGAGGCCTGACCCTGGGGTCCTGGGTGGGTGCTGTAAGATGGGGCACCCTGCATGTGCAGTGCGTGATTTCTGCGGGACATAGGGATGCCTGCGTAGGTATGGTCATTGGATCCCTGTGGTAAGTGTGTGCTCTGGTCGACTAAGGGCGTGGTTTGATGTGTTGACGCTCAAGCAAGGTTAAGGTGACCGATTTCCTTTATGTGATTTGATCAGGGTTACAGAAGTAAATGAAATGTAAAGAGTTTCATTTTCATTATCCACCGTGAGGTTGTAGAACTGAAGATCCGGCACAATGCAGCAGAATTTCAGCAATTTCAGAAAATACTTTCAGCAGAATTGATGAAAACGGAAAAAAAAAAAAAAAAAAATTCAAATCAAAACTCTGCCAGTGGCGTTCCTTCGCGATTGAACAGATGATTGAAGTCACTGTGCTCACCGCCAGGAAATGACCACCTGTATCCCCAACATGAATCATTTGAACTTAGGTACAGATTGGAAGACAGATTTATTACTAGATGTACCAAGGAAGCCGTTGGCTGTGTTCCAATACTGAAGCAGAACACTAATTATCTTTTTTTTGCATTGCATGAATCATTATTAAATTTTTTTCTTTTTTTGTCTGCGGGTCTGAATTGTTGTTGCTGCTTCCCCTCTCTGCAGCTAATGCACCTGCCAGCGGGAAGAGTTGTTTTTATTTAAGAAGTTCCAGGAGAAAATGTGCCTTATCTACAAAGCAGTAGGGAACAATGAGGCATGAATGGAGAGGTCTTCACAGGCTTATTCAGAGCTCAGCCGAATCCACCGCTGGCTCCTGCAGCATTTTTTTTTCACGCTTTAATTAGTCACGCTCGGCTCCAGAGTGGCACTCCTTTAGGGATGCGTTTCTGCGACTGTATTTCCCACAGGAGGAGGAGGAGAGCATACAGAAAGTCTTCGTTCTGCTCCCGATTCTGTGTAAGCCATGAACTGGGAACAAGACATTAACAAACGATATGAGCCTTAAAACATGTCCTTGATGCACTGAAGGGTTTGGAGGGCGGGGTTTAAACAAAATTACAGGCTTTACTGAAGTATCACAGACACTGCCTGAGAAATATCGCATGCATGGCCAGTCCCTGACATTCAACATTCATGTAATAAGAAATGAAAACAAGAGAAGAAATCTATTATAAGCTGTATAAGAGTATCTCATTTTGAACTGGAGCAGCACTCAGAGTATAAGGAACCTCCGCAATGCAGCATGGGTAATATAGGCCCAGTATATACGGCTACTGGTTTTAATTATCCATGTACCCTTCTTACCATATGGAAGTCCTTATATGGTTTCTTCCTAGTGTTCCATAATAACAGCAGGTTTGTCAGCACTCCTTTCAAAGTTATGAGTGTTCAAATTGTTATAGCCTTGATTGAACTGCCAATCAGCCTACTGTGCATGCTTTTGGACTGTAGGAGGAAACCGGAGTACCCGGAGGAAACCCGTGCAAGCACGGGGAGAACATGCAAACTCCACACCGAAACGCCCTGACCCCAGGAATCGAACCCAGGACCACTGCGCCACTGTGCCGCCAAAACAGAACCATATATTTTTTAAATAAAATATATTTATTTCCCACTTATTTTTCAGATGCCCCAAGAAAATTTAGCGCATCCCACTGGAGGCTGCAGAACATCGTCCAGGAGTCCATGGACAGCTCGGACGAGGAGTTCTTCGATGCCAGAGGTAAGGAGGTGATATCCCCCATGCGGCAGCGTATTATTTAACAAAACCCCGATACATCCCGTCATTATTCCTCGGCTTGTTTCTCAACAACACTCGAGATCTGAGTGCCTCGGTGTGTGTTTACACAGTTGTCAGAGTGAAGATAAAACGAATATAAAACATTCGATATTTGCTGCCACAATCAGAGCGGAGAAGCGCTCTTCAGTATCAGGAGTCCTTAAATCCAATCCATTTAATTCAGTTTGTGCCGGATATCTGAGAGCTGTGGGTTTTCTAAATAGTGGTTACGATGGAGTGTTTGATCTGTTGAAATATGATGATTGGAAATCTTTTTGGCGCAGGATGAAAAATAACAAACACTTTAGCAAGGTTCCAGCAAACTCCTCTCTTTTCAGAAATAATAATAATAATAATAATAATAATAATAATAATAATAATAATAATAATGCTGTTAAAGGGGATTATTTTGGATTTTTTGTGGAATGAGGCACAATTGCTCAATGACATCAAGAAGCCAGAAGTGATCCTAGGGCTGATTTCTTTCTAGCCCAGACTGTAGAGTCATGTCACCTGTAAAGTTTTTACGCATCCTAAACTCATGTTACGTCCAAAGTTTTGTGCGTTTGTGGAGGGGCACAGCGGTTGCGTCACCATGACAACGAGTCAGCCCAGTCAGCACCTTTTTTAAAATTTTATTTATTTCTTTCTTTTTTGGATTTTTCCCCATTTTTCTCCCTAATTTAGTCGTTTCCAATTCCCACCCATCAACTTTTTGCCTTCCCCA